>OMNZ01028293.1:7839-24502 GCA_900303255.1 Lesueurigobius sanzi | reverse complement strand
CAGTGGGTCCTATTTAATGCTATAGTGTTACTGGTATATATTTTTAAGTTATATTCAATGAATAAATGTGTTAATTGAATAGACTTGTGACTGATGGCCATTGGCAGTGATTGGTTTTTGAAATTATCGGGATGCTAAGGACTCCTCTGTCCTTTCTCCTACTAATTGTAATGTAATGTTATGCATAATGTCATTCAGATTACAAAACAGAAAATATAAAATCTGTGTGTTATATATTCTTCTACTGTCTATAAATGGTTTTAGGTAATAATAACCTACGGCTGCCTTAGGAGGCGCTGGGGGATGTATGGCACACTGAGCCCTATCCTCTTGTTCTTGTATAACTTATGTATACACTTTGCCTATATTTAAATCCATTTATTGCTGTTCACATCATGCCTCCCTTTGTTTCTCGTTTCAGGACGACCCCGTCGACCCTGACCCTTCCACCAGCCAACGATGGATGGATTTTACATTGTTGTTTGTCGTACAGGACTTGTCCATCATAGACAAATATTCTTCAAGGAATATTCTTCTTCAGTCTTCAACTACTTCAACTACAGAGTACAGATGAAGACTGAAGAATCTTTGCCTACTCTTGTTTGTTGTTTGAATGAATGTGCCCTATGAGAGTTGTTGATATCGGGCGTTATAAATATAAATCGATTGATTGAAACATATGAGTGAGGTTTGGGGAATTGGGGGGGGTTCTTTATTGGTCCATGGCCAGTATTTTAATATATTGACATGATGTTTTATTGGAGAAAAATGTTCAAATTCAACAATTAAACAACTTATTAGGGGGATTAGTCATTTTATTTGTTTCAAGTAAACTTAAGTTTAGTAAGAGTCCAAACTGGCCCAAAAGCATGCCAACTTGTAATCTATATGATAAATGCAAACTGGTCCTAGAGCAAGACCCTGCTTCCACAGAGTTATACATAACCACCACCTCGTTCATTCTATTAGCTGCATGGGATAAAACCCTTGTAAAACTGGCTTGTAAATCAACATATAACTCATGCTGTGGACATTTACAGTCCTCATCTGGTAGCTACACATCACTTTCACGAGAAATCCTAGTCCTGTGTTTCCTTATTCAACCATGTCACCTTCTGCCGTGCGACCAAGTAGAAAAAGCATTACATCATCTGGCCCGCGCTAACCTTAGCCACTTGGCACGGCGCGAGGAATGGCCACCAGCGTAAAACAGGCACTTGGACGCCTTTTGAAAATAAACACGGGCGATATAAAACGCCGTGACTAATGGGAGCGCGGGGTGAAGCCAGGCAGAGTCGCCCAATGGGAAAATATAACACGTTTGGCCCAGGCTGGAGATACTTTGGGACAGATAAAAAACAAAAAAGTGATATAACGGGGCCAGATTGTAGCAAGAATGACGTCTGGTGTGACGAATTTGCCAAACCGCGATGTAATTGGTTCGCTGCGTTTGTACGTTACTCCAGGGGTGTCCAAACTTATTTAATCAGGGGCCGTTTAAGTGTATATGAGGGCCAGAGACAGTGGTCAATGCTGTGAATCATTTACCAGAGATTTTAACCATGGAACCACGCTTTCATTTAGGATTGGAAACTTAAAGCAGCTCTGTCTCACACTAAAATGTAAGATATTGTGGTTATAATTGTCTAGAATCATTAAACTAGCAGTAAACAGTACCATTTCTGGTAATAGAAGGAAAAGCTTCTTCAGTCTTCATCTGTACTCGTAGTTGAAGTGTAGGACGTTTCGATCGTTGTTCAAAGATCTTCCTCAGCGAAATGAGTAGACTTAACGCGCTCATGGGTCTCTCAAGAGGAAACCAGTAGGAGGAGTAACCTCTAAGTCCCACCTCTCTTAGCACTAAAGGTTGGCAAAACATCTTAACCTATTCACACATAATTAGAGCTCGTTACCTTCCTATTGGGCTTAGTTCTAAGGCTGTTGACAGTTATCTATAGCCCTGCCCTGCTGAGATGGTTTAGCTGGACAATAAATATGGTACCATGAGATCAATATTGATGTCGTACCATGAGAGTTTGATATTGTTACATCCCGAGTTAATATGGAAATATATTTTATTTTAGTTTTAGGTTTAGTCTTTAATTTATTTGTTGATTTGGATTTGGAACAGTGCATGTTAATGAGAACCATGCATGTAAACCATAGACCGTAAACAGAGATGGACAGAGCCCATGTGACTTTCCCCATTGCGTTCAGCGCGGACTAATGAAACCAATTCATGCTAGCATTTGAACCGCCGCCATGTTGTTTTCTTGGAAACAAACCCATATTAAGGTATGTGCGAGTTACCTTCTCTTTTAATGTTGAAAATATTAAAAGACAAAGAACAGGACGGTGTAGTGCGTGGTAAGACAAGCACTTGAGAGTCATATTAACAACGCTATTTCCAACAATGAGATAAATAGGGGCCAAAAAGTTTACATGTAAGTCAATGGGCACTTCCGGCTTCCGGAAACAGCCAGAGTAGAGCTGCACAATTAATCGCAATCAAATCGACACCGCAATTAGAAATACTGCAATAACTGAATCCCCGAAGACTGAGGGTTTGTCTTTTGTCTTGCGTCTCCAGTGTTTTATGAAGCTGAAATGAATGAGTACAACCACGCATAATAGCAGTGTAGTCATTTGCTGACAATACTAGTTTCATCATTTCTGAAGATGATCGTCAAACCACGGCCCCAGAATCGAAACTGAATTCACCATAAGACATTTTGCAATAATTGCCCTGATAATATTGTGAATTGCAATCATTTTGGCCAAGATACTCATGAGGAAAAGCGTCCATCGTCTCAAGCCTCGAGAAAAATTATGTTAAAATCGCAAATTGAATCGCAATCGCAATTTCAGTCTGAAAAATCGCCCTAAACCAGAGCTAACCAATTATATCTCCATCATTAATGTACACTCTATGATGTAGCCAAGGGTTAATTCCATCCGTTGTCCCACATTCACACTCACAGACACACGCTCATTCGTCCTGACCTATTGTACATGTGAAAAACAGACAATGGGAGCGCTTCACTGGGTCGAGATGGGTGTGGGAAGTAAAGGACGCCCAGGTGCTCTTCTTGACCTATCCTATCGGCCATATCAGCAACATTTTCCTCTGATGTTTTGGCCTATATATCGTTCGGGTCATAAACTGTACTGTATAAGGCCCATAGTTAGAAACTGCTCCGTGCTCATACTAAATAATACAAGTAAAAACCAAGGTCGAACCAGGTCGAAGCATATGAGAATGGACCATCATTAAAGCATACAACATATAGAGGGCTGCCACAGTAATTGGCGATAGCGTCCAATTGCGAGCAGCGCCCTCATCCTCCTATAGCGCTTTCCCATTCCCCCACTCGTATCTCAGTCTCTGTGGATACATCTTTAAGCCAGCGACGGATGTGTCAATCTACGTGTGCCGTCAATTGTGTGAAAGCAACATCCTCACATCATCTGGAGTCAAAACATTCTTTGAAACAAGCAATTCCTTAAACACAGGGATGGAAAAGTGCACAATTGGCATAAAAATCACAGCTCCTGGCTCGAGTTTCTGCTTTGACTGAATGGAAAGTCGGAGGGAAAGGGGGAAAAAAAGAGGAGAAAATTACAGATCTCCATGTCAGTGTCTGCTTATGTCATGGGGAGCGGCGGACCACATAGCATTAGCTGCGCCGCTTCAGTGCCCACCGACAGCGAGACTTGGAATTAGCAGCGTGTGAGCGGAGCTTGGAGCGGTTACATCACCGCGAGCGCAGAGAGGAAGAAGCATATGACACAGCGGGCCTCGCCAGTGTCCGCTAACTGGGAATTACAACAGCGATCGGGGAGATTTTGGAGGAACGAGAGAAGGGGTGGACAGCAAAAACATCAACATGGATTTGGATAATTACAGCTAGAGAAAACTTGCCGAGACCAAGCCATGAGAGTGTGAGGCAGGAAAGCAAGAGCACCTGTATTCCTTCCACACTTTTGAGCCTCTGCAGCACTCATACCAGCCTATTTTTCTACATGGATTTGAGTAACTTGAACGCTGCTCTCAGATTTATCACTTGCTTGCGTTAAAGTATGTATGAATGTAGTGAGAGAGTGAATGTGTGGTGGTGGTCGGAAGGGCCGATGGCGCAAATTGGCAGCCTCGCTTCTGTTAGTCTACCCCTGGGCAGCTGTGGCTACATTAGTAGCTTACCACCACCAAGTCTGGAGTGAAAGAATAATGCCATGTAAAGCGTCTTTGAGTGTCCAAAAAAGCGCTATATAAAACCGATGCATTAAAGTACAGATGTCTCAGATCAAAAATTCACTCAAATCATAAAATAGTTCACTACAAGCAAAAGTTGCCGGTAAAATTGTTACTTAGCTAAATGAGGTATTTGCTAGGGCTGTGGTCAATATATAGTGTTGGCAATATCATTACAGAGTACTTGACAATACGTGTATCATATCAAATAATAATAATAACAAAATAAGATCCTTTTAATTTGCTCATTTGTCCCCATGGTTGATTCAGAATGTATCACAACACACACTAACTACTGCAGTAGGAGGTATAACTTACTGAGTACATCATCTTTCATATGTTTCTTTGGAATATACACTACCGCTCAAATGTTTAGGGTCACTTTTTATTGTGTTTTCAAGACTGCTGCCATTGTATGGTTCTCATTGAAGGCATTAAACTATAAATGAACACGTGGAATTATGTAGCAATTTCTTTTTAAAGGGTGAAGGATAAATTGTTTTATATTCTAGATTCTTCTCAATAGCCCTTTGCTCTTTTTCCACTTTATTTTTTTGCTCTTTTTGGGGGGCATTTTCTCAATGAGCTGGTTCAAAATGGTTTTGAACAGTATGTGAACTGGAAACCATTTCTGGTGACTACTTTGTGAAGCTCAATGAGAAAATAGTGTATATTCCAAAGAAACACATGAAAGATGATCTGTCCCCCTCCGGCGGTGAGTTTCCCGGGCTGCTGATGACCTGAGCAACTGCTGTCACCGTGGGGACTGGGCGGCATTCGTGGGACCAGACGGCGTCGGCCACGCCTACTCTTCATGTTTCAATTCACCACTGGCCCATCCGTCCAAAGGGGATGGATCCTTCTTCTAAATTGGTTCCCTTTGAGGTTTCCGAACTTTCTCCCATGGGGTTTTTCCTCGCCGTGGAGGAAGGTCTAAGGATGGGGGATACTCTAAGCTTGTTACTAAGTCTAAGTGATTTACTTATTCACGGGACATTACATCTGGTTGTGACATTTCATTCGTGTGTGACTTATTTGGATCATTCTTGATGTCTGATATTGATTTGTTTTTGTCCATACCAACCTCTGAGACGACTTCTGTTATGATATTGGGCGTTACAAAAATACATTGATTGATTGATTGAAAATGCCAAAAGTGTGAAAGCAGTAATCAAAGCAAAAGGTGCCATTTTGATTTCATCCACACCATTTGAACTTGCAAATCTTGTTATCCTCTGCGGTTCTTAAAACTGGTTTGTGTTTTCTATTGTGAATAGCAACTTTTCAGTTTGACTGTGCAACTTTTTGTTGTATTGGAGTAATATTCGGACAGTGTTGGAGAGAATACTTTGAAATTGTATTTATGAATACTTGGCTTAAAATGTATTTAGTAACGTATTCCGTTACTTTGTCCGATCAGGGTACTGTATTCTGAATACTTAGATATTGCTTTGCGTTATATACTGTACTTACATTTATAAATGAAATGTATGATGAATAACATGTATTGATATGCATTATATACATGTATAAATACAGTGTAGAATTAAAAAGGCTTGTTACTCCACCTGTTGTGAACTTCTTTACCAACATGATGAACGCTGACAAGGACATTACAGGCGCACACCTGGAGCAGATACTAAACTTTGATCTGCTCGTTTTGATCTTTTCTCTCTTGATGCCATGCCATATGAAGCTGAAATGTAATGATTGAGTATCTTAATGTATTCCTTTAAATTTAGGAGTAACTGTATTCTAAATACCCTCAAATGAAAGAGTAATCAATCAACTCAAAAATCAAAATGAGTATTCTAAATACATGCATTCCGTTACTACCCAACACTGTTTTTGGTTCCTTAGCAGAACGTGACACAGCCTTCGTCCAAATCCTTCATACTCCTCAGAACAACTGCTTTACTGCGACACAAACCGTACATTCATTGGCTCACGGCTCTTGCTGAGGCGCCCCATGACTCTGACCTTGTGCCACTGTCAGTCTGAAGCAGCTGCCTCATGTGCGGAGCTTGTATGGCCTCTGTCTGGGCTCTGTCTGGGCTTAGCGGGACTTAGACTCCGGGAGAGCACTGCCACTTCTGCCTTTGATCCGCGGTGGGAGCGAAGGCGCGGCTAAGACCCCTCCAGAACACTGCATGCTCCGGGGAGGTGCAATGTAAACACGATGAAAGTCAAATGATCGGCCTGATGTGGAGAGGCGCTGAGGGACAAAGTGCAATTTTTGAGGATCTGTGCATTACTTGAGAAGTGTTTTTGTTGAGAAACGAATATCTTTTACTTTATTACATTTAAAAAGAAAGCTTTGTCATGTTGCTGGTGCATTTTATTAACCTCTTAAGCCCAAGGCCTTTTTCCCCCAAAAAATCATTTCTTTACATCATAGGTGTACATGGCTAATCTTGGTGTCCACACATTTGGTAGAGCTTTGGGATGACGGAAGTGAAATAAAAATAAATGATGTTGTTTGACAATAAAATGAGGTTGCCATGGGTTTGAATGAATTTCCTCCTGAAAAAAACACACACATTTTTCCGCAAAAAGGCCTTTTTCCTCCCTGTGGTGTAGGAAATAACAACAGAAATGGATAATCCCACATCAGCTGTCACTAATTTGCAACTTTGGAATATTTTTCTGCGTAAAACACGTAGGTCAGTAAATGTATCTGAAAGCGCGTCCCCATTATTGGGGACTCTAGGGCTTAAGAGGTTAAGATAGTTATTACTGTAGAATAATTATAACACTTGTCTAAACTAATTTGTGCTTTCTTCAAACAGAAAAAAATCTCTCGCAAACATCTTACTTGCAAAACCAGTGGACCTTTATTTCATGCAACATTTCAGCCAGTGGCCTTCGTCGGGCAAATTGGTTCCCACACAGGATGAGAGCCTACCAAAAGCATAGACAGCCTTCCATAAGGTCTACATTCAATACCCAATCCAAAATACAGCGAATACTAGTGCCAGCATATTAAATGTGTACAAATATTTGTATATACATAAAATAAAAGAAGATTAAACATTTACTTTATGAATAAGTTTATAGATAAAGTTTAATTCATTTAACAGCTGCAAAAAAATAATAGCAAAAGAGATATCTGTGCTTTGAAGGGTCACAGAGTGAGTGATCGTTTCTAGAGAGGATCTTTGTCGTCTGAACTGCGGAAGCTGACTTTACTTTTGTTTCTGCAGCGATAGCTCCATTATCAGAGTAAATAAACACGTGTGTGGATAGTAACTGCTGCTACGTATAAACAACTCGACCAAAACCATGAAAATGAAGTGTGGACGGTCAGTTTTTGCGTCTGATGCAGAGGAGGCCGTTCAGAGACTTTAGTGAGGACTGGAGCTGAACACTACAGGTGATAGAGGAGCGAGTGTCCATTCATTACTAACAGTAATGCTATTTGAGACTCAAATATCACTGTAAAAGCACTACTTTACTTTACTTTCTTTCCTACGACTTTACTTTCACTCAGAGGGAGCTCCTTGGTGCTGCGTGGTACAGTCACATCCTGATCATTTGTCTGTTTATAGTGGCATGAGCTGGCGACAAGGGCAGAGCGGGTGATGAGGATCTGGGAAGTCATACCGGTGCCACTGGAAAATATATTCAGTCGCACCTAGGGCTGGGTATCATTTTAGCAGTTTTATTTACCTAATTCAAGCGAGATTACCTTAGAATCAGTAAAAAATGTCATGACACAAACCAAATAATGTAGATGACAGCAGTAAATATGTCTAATCTAGTCAAAACTAACTGCTCTAAACAAGACTAATATTCTCAAATAAAGTAATTTAAACGATGCTTGATTTTTAGTTTTGTTGTAGAACCATAAAACAGAACAATACACTGCAAAAAGTGATCTCTTGATAAGTTATATTTGCTTGAATTCAGAATATTTCACCTTATTCTGAGTAGTTTTGGCTTGATAAGTAAAATTATCTGCCAATGGAACAAGTATTTTTCCACTTAAAAAGAAAATGTAGATTTATTATCTAATTTTAAGTGCAAGAAGTTGGTTTTAGTGCAGAAATTCCTGCTCCAATGGCAGATAATTTGACTTATCAAGCCAAAACTACTCAGAATAAGGTAAAATATTCTGAATTCCAGCAAATGTAACTCATCAAGAGATCACTTTTTGCAGTGTAATGGTCATTTATTAAATAAAATACTATTTCTGTTAGTGTTTTTATCATTTATTTGAGCTGAAACACCTAAGTCTTTAGTTTGTGTAAGTTCTCAGTCGTACAGGAGTTGTAGGTAAAAATTCTTCAGTCTTCATCTGTACTCTGTAGTGTAGGACGTTTCGATCATCAGCTTAATAACGATTTGAGCAGAAGTCTTTACTTTTCAATACCGGTACTACCTTAAATATTTTGTCGATACCATACTGGTATTGCTTTACGGTACCCAGCCCTAGTCGCACCAGACATATATTTAGTCACACTTTTGATCCCTGGCATGATGTTGGCCAGTAGAAAGGACTTTCAGCCACAATAATAATATGGCAGGTTCGTGAATCCAATCAAATAATGATCAAAGAAAACTTTTGGACATTTTCTCTTGTGTTGGCACCTGCTACAACTGAAATATAATTCTAAAACATGAACACAACCTGTCGCACCCATTCACTTTAAGATCTCGATTAGCAAGTAGCCCAAATGCACAAACGCCATCAAACCCAGGCAGCTTCCCTTCACTGTCCATAATACACTGTATAGAGCAGCAGCAGCAGACGCAGTAGGATCAGTCTGAAAGCTCCTCTGTGAGCGGATCAGTGCACACAAGATCCAAATCGTCAACACACAAAAAAAGGTGCCAACCAGACCAGGACCCCCCCCCCCTCCCCAAATCCCTGCCTCCCCACCTCTCTCCGGTGTCACCAGGCTGTCAGCTGCATGTTAGACACCGCGGCCCGACCAACACTTTTAGACTTGTGTGAACTTTACCTGTCAACGCCGCACTCCACCAGAGCGTAAACACGAGAAAAACGGACAATGGCACCCGCACCGTCCCGACCGGGGCTCCTGCGTATTCCTATCCACCCACCCCAGCGGCGCTGGGGTGGGTGGATAGGAAAATATTTTACATCCAGTTGTAACAATTTGAAAGTTTTGCTGTATATTATTGGCATAAATATAAGACAAAAACGTATTGCAAGTTTTCTGTCATTCCATATTTTCCTGTAAAAAATAAGGTATTTGAAGAGTTCACTGGCAAAAACATCGTTTTGGATTTGTTGCTAAATAGTTTCTCTTCAATTGACACTAGGAAAAGTAAAGCTGACTTCATATTTCTGGTGCACTAAAACTGATCTGGTCATTACCATTTTAAGATTTAGTGAATAAACCTGTAAGAAAACTCAAAACTCAATAAATCAGGCTAGGATTTACTGTTGACAAATCCCTATGAACAACCCTTCAGAATACTGTTAAGTATAAGCTTGGAAAGTTTGGAGTCTGTAGGACAGTGGTAGGCAACATCAGGCCTGGGGGCAAAATCTGGCCCTTTATCATAAACTAAATGTCTTAGATAAGATTATGACTTAAAAATGCTTCAACTGAAAGGGTTTACACAGATTTTGATTGCCATTGGAACAAATATTTTCTTTTCATGGACATCTTTTTGAGTATTGAAGTGAAATTAGTGCTTGGAAATCTTATTTGAAGACAAAATCTTATCAAAGATGTGTGTTTTTTTTCTACTGTTAAACTTTCATACACATAGAAAATACTGTAAATGACTCAATTCCTTCAAAAATGTCCTCCAGACCTTCCAAATCCCTGTTAGGCCATACAGTATATGATGCACAACACTGGCATTTGTAGAAAGTAGTGCTTTACGTTGAGCCACGATTGGGAGATTTGGCCCCTGGTCCTTTGACGAGGAAGAAAATCGGTCCCCCAACAGGTCAAGTTGCCCATCTGCTGTAGGAGCTACCAAAGTGGTGATGTTGTCACCAAAATGTGAGAAATCCCCCATATAGTTCTAGAGAAATGCAATAATTACACTCCCTTTGGTTAGAGAGCAAACTGACGAGAAAAAAAATGATTTGTCGAAATACCACAGGACTGCTTTAGATATCTGCTGTGATGAAAGGGTTGTGTAGCTGGACGGGACAAAAGCCAAGGGGAACAAGAGCTGATCAAAGGGGGGTGTTGTGGATGGTGTCCCCTGGGTGAGAGAGGAACTGGTGGCGGCTGTCAGCAGAGATTAGAATAAACAGTGTCCAACGTGATGTTATGACAGGTTTACTCACTGTCTGGAGGGCACGCAGAGACACATCATTAGCCAGAGTGGGAATTAGCGTACTATGAAACCCAGAAGCTAATGCTGGCTGTCTGTTGTTGATGCGCGGTTAGAAAAGACAGTAAAGATAGGCATTTCTTCGGGGAGACGGTGGCGTGCCAAGCCTTCGCCCACCGTGCCAGGCCAGTTTGAACTTCAGAGCGCAGTTTGTTGCCATGTTCCTCGGGAAACAGCGCGACAACAATCCCTGAAAAGGTTGTGACAGGACCAGCATCGGGAACAAGGAAGAGGCAGGAAGAGGAAGAGATGGGAGCAGCGAAAAGGTCAACGCCTGCTTTTAGGGTAAACCGGAGGCGCCCTCCATTGAGATGAAGAGGGAAACATCGACAAAGTGTTTACAGAGGGTTTTTTCAATATCTAATTCCTTCCTGATTTATAAAGTTTTGAACCTCCCAAAAACAAAGACAAAATACTTTTTTTTTTTTACAGATTCCACTGATAAGCTTATTCAAAAGCTAAACAAAATATTCAAAATCCCCTTCTGTAAAAATATATTTTTTTTTTACATGTAAAATCCCTTATTTGTATATGAAGCCACAAGATGACCGGAAACTTGTTCCATGTTTGTGTAATCTACAGCAAAAAGTTTCAAATTGCTCTTTCTAAATGTATATTTCACCTGCAGTGTAATGCAGTTTAGGATTTCCCTGGTGACTCAGCACTTTATGGTCATTCCCCGGAGCCATGTCTCTGTCCCACATATATGTAACAGACCCAGTCAGGTGTGCTCCGAGTCTCTGCAGACAAAGACACACACGAGCCATATATTGTTTCAGGCTATAACATACTGCTTTCTGAGCAGCATGTTACAGCACAGTCACAAAAGTTGTCGAAAGAGTAACAAAATAAGCTAAATATAAGTAAAATTTTGGTGAATTAATACAGTTGTGCTCAAAGTGTACTATGTAAACATGTGCATTTCATAGAATATGAATGTAACACAAAAACCTTTATTTCTCTCCTGGTTAGTGGTGTGAAGCCATTTATTGTCCAAAAACCTGTTTGTTTATGCTTTTCAACTAGAAACTAGCCAAATGTCCCTGATCAAAAGTTTACATATCGTGCATCTTGAAACAAACATCATTTTGTCAGAGAGTCCTGTGTTTCAGCTGAAGTGAGTTCTGGCAGTTGTTGAAGGTCATGTAAACGTTAGATCAGGGACATTTGAGTAGTTTCTGTTTCATTATGATTTCAAAAGAGTAAACTCAGTTCTTTCACAATAAATGGCTTCACACAACCACTAACCAGGAGTGGAAAAAAGATGTTTGTGTTATCATTCATATTCTATGAAAAATGGCCAAAAGGGTATGTAAACTTTAAAGGGTATGTAAACTTATGAGCCCAGCTGTATATTTGTCTTTATTTGAGTTGTTAAGTTAAAACTATCTGCCATGGAACATGTATTTTTACACTTAAATGAAACATTTGTGAAATGAAATGCTTTTTCCTATTTTGTGTGCGCAAATACTTGTTCCCTTGGCAAGTTGTTTAACTTGGAGAGTCAAACTTACCTAAAATAAGGTAAATTATTCTGAATGAGTATTTTTAATTCACTTTTTGCAGTGAAGGCGTTGCCCACTAATAGTTTTGTCACAATGGAGTCAACCTTGAAAATCTGCACATCCTTTAAAGCACAAAAATACTACACTTGACCTTTGTCAATGCAAACAGTGTATTGTCTGTAAAGGATGGGAGTCCATTTCCAGCTATAATGGGAAACCATTATCCACTTAAAAACATGAGTGGGAGAGACAAAAGCTGGATATTCATGAAAACAAAAGATGTTTAACTTGCGGCTAAACAATGTGGAAGCTATAAATAGATTTCAAACCATTTTACTTCTGAGAAATGTTTTTTTTTTAACTATCGCCTATATAATATTATGCCTATAGGCTGTACATGCCCACAGACAGCTGAATTGAACAGCACACATCATTAGCACCTGTTAGTGGGTGGAGCATATGCACATTTGTTCTATAATGTAGTCTTAGAACTCAGACGCAGAATAGAGTCAGACAATGGTCATATTGTAAAGTGTAGAGCAGTAGTTCTCAAAGTGTCCAACACTATGGTACAGTTGTGACCAAAAGTTTACATACCCTTTTAGCCATTCTGGTCCTTTTTCATAGAATATGAAACACAAAAATCTTTGTTTCCACTCATGGTTAGTGGTTGTGCGAAGCCATTTATTGTCAAAGAACTGAGTTTACTCTTTTGAAATCATAAAGAAACAGAAACTACTGAAATGTCCCTGATCTAACGTTTACATGACCTTAACAACTGCCAGGAAAATTGTTCAGGAGTAAACAAAAACTCATTTCAGCTGAAATACAGGACTCTCTGACAAAACTGATGTTTGTTTCAAGATGCACAATATGTAAACTTTTGATCAGGGAACAGGTTTTTGCACAATAAATGGCTTCACACAACCACTAATCATAAGTGAAAAAAAGGTTTTTGTGTTATCATTCACATTCCATGAAATGCATAAGTTTACATACCGTGTACCATTTTACACAACTGTACACTGTATGTAGGATGGATATTGTTCTGGTTAATGTCCAAATTTTGTAACAAATTATTAACACAAAAAATGAAACCATGGACACCATGGACTAAACCAGGGCTAAGCCAGGTCCAAGGCCAAGGACTCAATCAGAAAAAAACAAGCGAAAACTGGGTCTAAATCAGGTCTTAACCTGGACAATATCACAGACTGAACCAGGATTAAACCAGGACTAAACCATGAGGAAAGCATGTCAAAACTTTGTAAGGACTGAAACCAAGACCAGGTCTAAACCAGGTCTAAACCCAAGAAGAAGCAGATGGCTTTAGTCGCCTTCAAAAGACAATACACACATGAATTCTGAGAAAATCGAAATCGTGATTTAAACTAAAGAAAATGGTGATGAGATGTTTTGGCCATATCGCCCAGGCCTAATCAGAAACCACACTAACGACGGCACGGACGGCACAGTGATCATCAGCCATCACCTGAGGCCATGAAGCTGCCATCACACTGTCATGTCAGGTCACGCTGCGGCTCAAACTCCTCTGGCACAAACTACACCCATTGTTCCCGCTCTTGGCTGCTTCCCATTCCTCCCATTCATTCACACATTTCGTATTGTCCGTATTCAAGACTCTATTCAGCCGTGCCCTGCCAGCCTGCTTCTATTCTTGTACTGTACCGCTTTCCCATTGACTGGACAAATGAACGATCACATGGGTCATTTATCTTAGCTCAGTTTGAAAAAAAAAAAAGAAAATGTCTGCACCTAAACCTCAGTAAGCACCGTTTGTCTTTGAGTGAAAAATCGCCACGGGGAATCCTCGCCACCAACAGAGCAACAAAAAAAACTGCTGCCGGAAGTGTCCCACCACGCAGGCTGACGAAATGTTTCCCAGAGGTACCAGACTTTAACTCAAGTAATGGAGTACTTAAAGTGTATATGGCACATTAGACAAAGTTTTCACTGAAATTATTCTTGAAAAAACACTTCAACCAATGAATAGAATAAAATACAAGCATTTATATTGTCTTTGCTGTGGGCGGCTCCTCTCCTAAGACCCGACTTGTAACTTAACTGGGAGCGGGGACGTCTCCAGCTCATCTCCATGGAGATGTTGACTAAAGGCAGCCAAATATAAAATTTAAATAGGTTTGGTCCTCATCCAAATCCATTATTTGATTGCCCACTGCAGAAATGGCATCGTCTGTGTCTAGCTGGTCATTAGGAGCATCTTTTTTGTTGCTGCCAAAAGTATAATACAAAATATTATCCACATGAAGACAAGCTCAGGCCTAGACGCAAAAGTATTCTATGAAAGCCACGTATCATCCATATGAAGAAGGCGTTGTAGACGGTCATATTTGAAACTAAGTCCCAGAGTGGAAAGAATTCAAAACGCCATTTACACAGCTCCTTTGTTACTGCCTCAACACAACTTTTCCTCAAACGATGACATCACAGCGCCAGTGTGGTGTATGTTTTGCATAATCTACTGACCTTATAGGTAATGGCTGTAACTGCACAATCCTGCGTTGTTCTGACCGTGATACTCCTCCTCTGCTTCACCGCGAGCCACAGGTGCGACATGGAGAAAAGTCCCAAGGAAATATCCTCCATTCTGTTTGTGTTTTTGTACTGACAGCAACAGTCTGTTCACTGACAGAATTTCTACTCTCGTCCTGTCAGATCTCAAACATAAATCCACCTCTTTGTCTCTTCTGTAGATGAAAAATCCATGGAGTAGTTTCATAATCACCGCAAATGTCTGTTGACGTTAGAGAAAGTTTACTGCGCATGTGCTATCTACAGTCTTGTTCTACTTTGGAAGGCGTCCTGTAGTGGCGTCACAGCACCACACACAGGCCTGGCAGCTGTACTGCAGCGTCTCCACACGAGTAGATCCATGTGGATGCACACATTTATCAAGACCGTTTTTGAAACTTTAAATGTTTTGTCTAAGATTTCGCCTAAGATTTTGCTTTTTTTTTTTAAAGTGTTATCCCTGGTTTTACAATATCTATTTTTTCACTTCCTTATTGGACATGGGCACAGGAAGTGACGTACGTAGTAGAGGTAAACAATCCAACTGCTGCCGTGCTGACCATGTTATACAAATGCGTCTTTTTTTCTCCAACCCAGTTCTGCCATGGCCACGCCCTCTGCATTGCCCTAACCATAACCATTCACCTAAGAAAAAGCCTCACTAGGAGTGTTGTCCAATGAGAATATGCGGGGGCGGGACTTATGGCAGAACTGGGTTGGTGGGAGTGAGAAACTAGTGATTCAGAATTCTGTGGAACTTTACCTCCATCTGTCCGGTTTCCAGTTTAGACATTTTTTGTAATTTTCCCAAAATGTTCCTGGATCTCTACTGTAAAAGTCCTTGGGCAAGACACTTCACCTACACCTCTCCTGTGACTGCATAAACGGTAGTAGTCAGAGAGGTCAGAGTTGTAGAATGACAACCACAAACCTTACACTTTGACCCATGGCAGCTTTGGCAACGCAAAATGCAACTACTTAGAAATAAAACCAAATACCATAGAGATCATGAGAATAAAGACTGTGCACCCCATTGTAAACTTGCTTCCTTACCAAGATGCCACCAAACCAAGAACACAAAGCTAAACATCTACAGTGATGGAGCACACTGTAAGGTCCCATACAGCTGTGCCCCATACAGACTGAGCTAAAGGCAGCTTCTTAAAGCCCTGAAACTACAGGCTTTTTTCCCCCACTTTCAGTTCATGACACGCTCAGAAACACAATGTCCTCCCCGAGTCTGGCCCCCGACTGAAATACAAGAGCAAGTTCAGAATAAAATGCTATAACTGCCCCTAAAGCCAATGTGCTGCCTGAGAGGAGAGGCTGTCAGAGAGACTCAAACGCCGGAGAAATAAGACGAGAGTAAGAAAACAAGGATTACATACATAAACATCTGAATCTGTTTCCATTTGGGTTACTTTCCCACAAACAGGAAGAGGGCAAATCTTGATTAAAAAAAATACGTAAATCCTTAAAATCCAAACCAAGAAAAGCCGCAATACAGTATATTGTACACATACTGTAGGTTTTAATAAATGTATGGCAACCACAAATGTCCAAAAGTTCAGTTTTAGTCATGATATGTCCAAAATGTAGCTTTTTATGTCCAAATGTAGTATTTTTTGACAATTACATGATCAAATCAGATAAGCAGACATCAAATTGCCAATGATTCTTGCTCAAATTCAATGTACTGTGTTAAACCGGTTTGATAATATATTCTTATATTGTGCAAGCTTAAAATTTCAAGTAACATGGCAGGGTTTATACCAGTAACAGCAAATCAAATTTTATGCTTTTTAATGCCATTTTAATGCCCAAATTCTACATTTTTAATGCCAGAAATGCCACAAATTGGTGTGTATTTAATATAAATTTCCATATTTAACCCTCTGAGGACTTGGGAAATTTTTAATTGTTATTTTCGCCTGGTAATTTTTTGTTTAATTGCTTCTGAAACACCTCCTAATGGTGCATCATCAAGTGCTTGGACTCTTTATTTTCATAACAAATTGAACTAGTATCACCT
>OMNZ01028287.1:0-11709 GCA_900303255.1 Lesueurigobius sanzi | reverse complement strand
AAACTAGGTCTGAACCAGGAGAAAACTAGGCCTCAACCAGGAGAACACTAGGTCTCAACCAGGAGAACACTAGGCCTCAACCAGGATAAAACTAGGTCTAAACCAGGAGACAACTAGGCCTAAAACCAGGTCTAAACTAGGCCTAAACCAGGTCTAAACTAGGTCTAAACCAGGTCTAAACTAGGTCTAAACTAGGTCTAAACCAGGTCGAAATCAGGTCTAAACCAGGTCTAAACCATGTCGAAATCAGGTATAAACTAGGCCTAAACCAGGTCTATACCAGGCCTAAACCAGGTCTAAACTAGGTCTAAACCAGGTCGAAATCAGGTCTAAACTAGGCCTAAACCAGGTCTAAACTAGGTCTAAACCAGGTCTAAACTAGGTCTAAACTAGGTGTAAACCAGGTCGAAATCAGGTCTAAACCAGGTCAAACTAGGTCTAAACTAGGTCTAAACCAGGTCTAAACCAGGTCGAAATCAGGTCTAAACTAGGCCTAAACCAGGTCTAAACTGTGTTTAAACCACTATTCAAAACTGTTGCTATGTTTGACATCACAGCCATAAAGTAAAGCTAATTATTTAAATTAGGGCTGTCAAAGTTAACGCTTTAACTCACGATAAATCAAAAGATAATTAAAGTGTTAATCATGGATTAATCGCAAATTAATCGCACTTATTTTGACCGAACAAACTCCAAAAGAAAGTGGTGTTTGGGAAAGTAAAATCACTCGAGGCATTTGTATAAATCAGTGTTTCTCTAATGTCATTGGGACCTCACTATCGGACGACAAGCCACCACCCATAAATACATTTAATGTGTTATTTAGATTGTAAGATACTAGAATTTTCCACAAACTGTTGTTGAATGAGCATTAAATCGACCTAATTAGCTGAAATTGATCGATTGACAGCACTAATGTATTAAATAAACGCTATTTATATAATTGCACGACTACCAATAAAACTGTTAAGTTCACTTTCAACAGGATCATGGCACATTGCGTGGCTGGCTTTATGAACACCACAGTGACACCTTTTGACCTAATATCTGTGAATATTAATAGTGAGAAGTGAAGGAAGTTGGCCGCACATTCACAAGAGGCAGGCAGATCTTATCTCAGGGATTTTACTTCAAGTTCCTCTCCCCTTGAACAGAAAAAAAAAGAGGCAAGTCTCATTGAAAACCATGTTAAATTTAGCTTGTACGCACTTTCAGCCAGCGCACAGTGTGGTTTATGAAGAGCTAAGACAGACAGGAAAGGCCTTTGCTAATTCTGGAAGTGTTCTCCATCCAAAACCAATGCAGGTTTTGTGTGTGCGCTTGATCCTTCAGCAACAATAATCACACAACATTCTAAAAAGCATATAGTTTAAAATCCTGCGCTGGTAACGAACTGTCAAAATGCTGATTTCTAGTCTTAGTTTATTGTTAATTTCCGCAATTCCTGGGCCAATCCACATGAAATGAACTCTGTCGCAAAGTTCAAAGTCTTCTCTGTCGGCACATATGAACTAAGATCTAATTATTTTCTCATAAAGGTGTCCAAAAGTGGAGACAATATTGAAAAAGGCTAGATAGGCTAGATGTTGCGCAGTATGGACTTTCAGCCATGAGCATAATGTGGCAGCAGGTTTGTGGACCAAATTACGACCAAATAAAAGAACAAATACAACATTTCGTCTTGAATGCACCACTGGGTTTACGCCACTGCAGGGAATTAGAGAGAGACTTTACCAAAGGAGGGACAACAGAACAACCAGAGTCAAACCAGAGGGGGGAAGAAAACATAACTACAGTACTCGAGTAGAAGTGGGAGAACTTGGGGGCTCCATCCTGTACCTCAGGAGCTCCCAGCCCTTTCCAAGTGGCTCCCGAAACATATATTTTGTTCTTTTTCTGTTTTTACATACATTTCTAGCATGATCTTTTGTTTCAGGCTGTATAAACAAAACACTTTTAAATCTCATTCACTCTCTCGATACAAGGGTTATGATTAATCGGATCTATATCCAGCTTCAATGAATTATCAATGCATCATGCTATTTTCACCTTATTGCCATGACTGTGCTGTAAGGTGAAGTGCAACATTTCCTTGGAACCTTGGCTTTTGGTATTTGCTCAGGGCGAGGGCCAGTAGCAGTTTCACAGGTTGTCAGACAAATCCAATTTAGAAATAGATTATAATAGCTTAAAACATGACGAAAATACATCGAGAATAGTGCTGTCACTCACCGTTCAAGACAATGCATTCAAATTTGGTCTCAGTCAAAGGTTGTTATTCTGATCTAAGATTCTAATATGTTGCTAATTGCTCCGTGGGCCAGATTAAAAGGCTGCTTGTGGTCCCCATGCCTTAGTGTATTAATCCACCAGGGAAATTGCGTTGTCACAGTTGCACAAACAGTAATCTCAGGCACAAATCACAATGAGAGAAAGGAATAAAACAAAATTGGAGGGGTATTTATTAATTACAGGCATTTATTAAAGTAGAAATCCATAATATTGCAAAAAAGGAGGAGTGAGAGAAACCTTAAAAGTAAACGATCTAGCTAACTACGCCTCCTCTTTTGACTGACACAGGAAAGCTTGTCTCATTGGTCCACGCGCAATCCTGTGAGAATCTGATTTGTTGCGGAGCAAAGGGAGGGACTTTCAGACAGTAAATTATTTCATGTTAGTTACTTTACATCAAAATTCAGGTCCAACGGTCAATTATGTACGTTCTATTAAATGTGAAATTTAAATTTACTTTTGTAATATTCTATTAAATTTAGACTTTCAGATTATCACTTTAAAGGCACACTGCATAACATTTTGAAACATGCGAATATGCTCCTAATGACCAGCTAGAAAAACATAGAAAATGCTATTTTTGCAGTGGGTAATCAAATAATGGATTTGGATGAGGACCAATCCTATTTAAATCTCATTATTTGTCTGCCTCCTCTCCATGGAGGCGAGCTGGAGATGTAAAGTTACAACACGTGGGGTGGAGAGGTGAGCCGCTGACAGTGGTGAAGTGTGGCACGGATTCTACATGAGAGCTGAGAGTGAGAGAGCATGAGAGAAATTGGGGCATTTCTGAAAAAGGGTTCTTCCTCAGTGGTTTCCTTTCTATGACTCATTCAAAACTCAGCCACAAGATTCAGCAATACATCAATATAAATATATTTTAACTTTCAGGCAAAGTCATGCTCACTTGATTCATTAAAAGTATATAAAAGCATATTCTAAAAGATATCCGATGAGCATAGCACATGGTATTGGTTGCTGCTTGTTAAAGATATGACAATTTAAACTCTCTGGTGGATTCATGACATCATGAGAACAACTACAGCGGCTAAATGTTGGGGATAGAAAATGTTACTGCGAGCCAGGCACCTGCAAGGCTTCAATGAGACTGTTGTGACCAAAGTGTCAATCTGTGATGGAAATACAGTCAATCTTAAAGCAACACAAAACCACAAAAATCCAAGTTATCAAAGTTTTAACATGTTTAAAATAAGGTTTTACTTGAAGATTAGGATAAGACTTTGGGGTCAGACAGGGTGGGTTCTTGCAAGAGGTGGAAAGTAATGGTGACACATTATTTGTCTAATTTTAACTGCAGATAATTGACTACCAACATATTTTTTGATTGAGACTGAAATAGCATTACTCCATATGGAGTATGCAGACGTGAGGATCAAGCTTTGATGATGATGCAGATAAGCATCTCAAATTAATTTAACAATCCTTATTTCACCACAAAAAGGGGAATTGTTTTGATGTGTAAATCAATGTCATTACTTTAAGTGACACAAACGTGTTCATAACTGAGCAGAAAGGATCAATGCTGAACGGATTCAAAGAGTCACGGGATGCGCCTATAACCAATGGAGGAAAATCCATTTGAAGCGTCGTGCATCGCGTACTAAAAATAAAAAACTGAAAAATGCACCGCTTCATAGATGTTTGAGGATAATTGGCGTTAATAAACTGTTAAGAGACAGTTAATTATAGCGAGTCTGGACAGAAGTTGCCCAGCACTTGTTGCTTTGCCACAATAACTGTCTAAATCATGGACATGTGGCAAAACAGAAACATGTTTTGAGCAAATTTACGCACGAAACCTTTTGCGCTATGCCTGTTCGGGCTCTTTAAAAGAACATTTTGCACTCACCTGTTTTGAGCGCTCTGATTTAATATGTCCTTCTAAATGGGCTCTTGAATTGCTTGAAAACTTTATGATTTACGTCCAGTCTTCCGTCTGTGGTTTGGCGCAGATTGACGATGACTGCACCTGATGCTGCAGAAGTGGATGTTTTATGAGCGCTGCTTTGTAACAGCTGGTCTCTCTCCGTGTGGGTCTCGCAGAACAGCGCCTCCTCTGTAGCTCCAATGGACACACACCTCCGCACCAATGAGCCACGAGCTCAGCATCACATAAGGCTCTGCCCCGGGGACTTTTTCATAAACATTATAATGAACTTTATTCTATACGCTTTATCCGAACCTGAATGAAGCAGGAGATGGACGAATTGTTATAGATGAGTACATTTGCAAATATAAAGTTGTATAAATTCCTTTTTAAAAGTTTTTGTGGAATAATGCACAACAGTACCATCTCCATATAGGACTTATGCTACTATTTACCTATCCATATCTTATCTTAGATATAATTTTGAAGCATTACTTTTATGTGAGGGCAAATTTTCAGTACATGAAAGTTGTAGCCTACTGTATATACATGTGAATTATATTGATAAATACAATATTTTATGATTGTATTTAAAAATGAACTTGAAACTATATTCTTGCTACCTATAATTGTTAGTATCACTCCAGTCTGTTGTAAATTTGATCACCTTTACATTTGCCCCATTCCTGTTACCCACAATGCACTTGCTGTCTGTGGTAATTGTCTGACACTTCATCAGTGGCTCAATGATGCTATATTCTTTCTTCACCTTTGTATCAATGTAAACTTTGTACCGTATGATGGTTTTGAGGTTTGGCAAAATGCAAAGCCACAGTTCCTTTCTAACTATACTCAACAAAACCTTCTGACCAACCGATTAAAGAGAAAAAGGAACTCTGTACAGATACATTTTGGAGTCTGACGTTAGACATTGTACGCCGTAGTCCAAGCCATGCATGTATTCCATTATTCTATTAAAAGCAAATCCACCCCATGTTCATTTGATAGGTATATTTAGACCTAATCACTGCATGCTACATTATTGACTATTTTGGGACGTGACACAAAGCCCTTCCTAAAAATAATAGCGAGAATTTATTAGCACAGGGCATCCATGGTTGACAACTCTATCCCTCACACAGCAACAGACCTTGGCATATGAACCTGTCCAGATCCCTGGAGGCTTCTCAAAGTGTGCTCCTGATGCAATAGTTAGCAACATCCCTACAGAGAGTCATTGCATCTATGCCTTCAGGACTACACTGTAACTACGAGCTTTCACGTTCTGTGGAGAATAGGGGCAACTCCCATTTGTAAATACAAGACCTTAACATTCATAGCTACAGGGAATTTCTATTTTCCACTGCCGTTGTTCAATGGTTTATTTATAGACGAGCACCCAAACCATACATAACATTAAGAGCACTGACAGAGAAGGTCTTCATCGAATCAAATTGTTTTTGTATAGCCCAATATTTAAACATCTTTATTATTGGGATGTGACACATAAAACTTCCATGATTATTGAAGTCATACTGTACCAATCTTCTCCAATGGAATATTCCAAATTCACATTTCTTCTTACAATTGTGGCATCATTGGTGAAAATGATGATACTTACTAGTCAATATACTCAAAATGAATGATTAGGAGAAAAAAAAACTTTAACTCTGCTCCAGTATTGCCGTTTGTTGGAGTTTTTTTGAAATGAGAAAAACATGAAATATTGTTTGAGCCTGATTGTTAAAGGCACTAAACCTGAATTTGTTTTTGCTGATACAAAGAGAGGATAGTAAAATAAATCGATAGTTGTGGTCCAAACACATTCCTAGCTGTCTTCACACATTTTTAAAATTAATTTCATCTCTGTGAAGAAAGATGCGTTCATAAGCACATTTCACACCTTGTGGGGGTCACTTTTCAGGGGTCAATGTGACAGAAATGCAAGAAAAGTAGCCTCATAATGAACAAAAATGCTTTATATTTAGATGCACAGTATTTCCAGAAAATGTCTGAGTCTACAATGACAAAACATGTCATTCCACTACTGGGAACAAAAAAAAAAAAATCAGGTATAGTGTCTTTAAGTCATAGGAACAGACCCATGGGAGCATCAGTTATATGGAAAAACATGGCACTTTGAGTTCAGTTATTGAAAAGTCCATCTATCATTTTGGCATAACAACAGCGGTTTAAAGATGAAGTTCATTTTTTTTCTTTTTCCTGAAACTTCTCACTTCTGCTTTCGACAAGATCAGCCACAACTCTTTTAGAGGCTGTGGTGAGGCAGTCGGATTCAGAAATAGCCCGCATGGTCAGTGTACATGTGTGAGAGCAATTGTTCACATTGTGTACCTTTATAGCGACAGTCGTCTTATCTGCATCTTAACAGAAAAGAAGTTGCGCCTTTTACCCTCACGGCCCCAAACAACCTTTACAAGAACAGTCCGCTGTGGGAAAAGATGCAAAACTGAGTGGTCTGGAGTTGACTTTCTGGTAATTAATGTCACTTACTCTGAATGCACTGAAAGTCTGTTCTAATGTCAAGTGCTGTCAAATAGGTTTGTAACATATCATATTTTATATGGGGCTGAGACAATACTCTCAGTCACAACAAAATATGAATTACTAGCATTGTGTTGTGATAAGGAATTTCATTATGTTTACCTGAATTAATGAAGAAAAGAAAAACATTAATGAGTGAAATATTTTGAAAGTATGAATGCCTCACTAATGTCTACGATGGCATTAACAATAATGAGAGCATTTGATTGGTTTTGTCTCAGAGTTTGAGTTGGTCACAAACAGCAAAATTTGTATTGTGCCATAACATATCCTTTGTAAAAGGAAAACATTGTGTGTATTACGATACACAAAGGTGTATCACGATATATAACAAAACAATATATTGTCCCAACACTAGTTTTACTGTTCTACTATGGTAAAAGTTCAATGTAATACTAGTATTTGTCACACATTGTAAACATATAGCCTACATAATTTGATTATTTCCCCCTCGATAGCGTAAGCAAAATAAACTTTTCTATAAGATGGGGTCTACTGGGAATCATCACAGAGCTGCATGTGCAATGAAAGAATTGCACCCCCACCCCTTTTTAAACTGTGTTTCCATAGAAACCTGAAATAGGCAATTACATTCAGTCAGAGTAAGCAGCTGGACTGAATGAAGTCCTTATTAACTAAAAGGTTACTAGAGGTCCACATGCCTGTATATTCTCAACAATTAGGTATATTACTACTACATTTTAGTCTATCTGTTTTTTGCCATTGTGTTCCTTATTGTGGGCACTGGGCAATAGGCTAGATGAACATGTGTCACACTAAGATTGGGACACATTGAATGAATCAATAATCCTTTAATCACTTAATCAAGTTATGCATCAGGGCCTACTTACACTGTAATCAGGGTGGGGAGGGGGTCTATTAACGTGTTATATAGCTAACCTACTTGTAGTATGGAAGTTGGCCTTATATTATAAAAGCCTATAGTGATGTCTCAATGACCGTTCCGTTTTTGTCCAGCCCGTGAGTCCCTGTCCAAAGGGGCACGCTCGTGCATTGTTTCCGGATCCAAAAGAAAAGTCCATTGTTATCGTAAAGTTTTAATCTGAGGCTTTAACGCACACATCACATGTTCAGACGGAGCAAGCACAGCGTCCTGCAGCACAACAACAAAACTACTGGAGGAAAAACCTCCCTTGCTGGACAGGAAACCTCTCTACTCGCTGCCTGGATTCTTGAAACAATGCTATACGTGGGAATGGCAGCGCGCGTTTTGTGCGTAAAAGGCGAATAGTTAAAAGACTTGCGCTTTTCATCTAATTTTTTGAGCGTGCACCTGTGGATTAGTTCAACATGGCGAACAGCTACAGCCAGCGCTCTCTAATAGTTTTGTCTCTACAGGGACTTTTGTCCGCCATCATGTCCGTTTTGTCCGTGATTTTAATCTTCCAGCTTCAGTCCCATCAGGCGGGGAAGGAGGACACTAGCCCGCCCAACACGTCCCTTCTCCCCGCTGGTGTGTGGGCCGTGCTCCAGCCTGTGTCCACGGTGCTCTCCGCCCTGTCCCTCACCCTCAATCTGAGCTCTGTAGTCGTGTGCCTGCTCCATGGATACTTTTCTACGGAGGTCTATAGAGGGGAAAGGGACACAGAGAGGTACGTCTCGAGAAATGATTCTGAATCTACTATTTCTAAGAAGTCAGGCCAATGTGAAGCATAGATTACGCCTTTTGGGTTCTTTGCTTGTAAAAATGAAATACTATATCATATACAATATTATCATTAACAACCAAATAATTACAGTAGCATGTGGCTGTAGTATGTCATTATTTATTATTGAAAAATTCAGAATTGTTATTGGTGGTTCAAATTTTAATTGAGTTTTTATACAGTAGGTCAAAAAGAAGATTTGAAAAATGGTGAACATAATCAAGTGAAATACCAAAGGCGTTTCCCCATGTTTCTGAGGCCCACACTTGCACTGGGCTCCCCCCACCTCTTAAGTCCAGCATCAAAACACAATGGGCTTCCTCTTATTATGCAGCCAGCACACAGCCTTTAGCTGGCTCATTCACATGTCCGTTTACAAATTCTCAATCTCCTCGTAACGCAAAACGTTTACATTTTATCACCCTAATCATTCGTCACTGAAGAGATATGATAATACATCAATGTCAGTGGCACTGACAGGTGGATGAAACGCAATATAAAAATAACACATAAGTAACCTAATTATGGTCAACAGCTTTCATTTACGGCACAGTTAACAAGGACATTTGTTTCCACAGCGCAGACTGGTTTCTTCTGGACAGCAGAGCTGTACGACATGTGGCAATCGGCCTGTTTTGTATGGGAGTCTCTGTCTACTTAGCAGGTAAACAGTCATAATTGCCATGCAAAAGGTTTTAGTGAGGGGTGCCATAGTTAAAATATTCAAACTATATTTAGAGCTAAATAATGCAATACATAAAAGAATTTCATGACTCATGTTTACTCTAATACAGACATTCATAGCAATTCTTAAACCCTTTTTGAAATGGCACGGAAAATAACTAAAGTATTTTTAACGTTATTATTAAATAAACTGTGTTGTGTGGACTTTAAACAGCTGAAGCAAAAGCCGCGATGCCACATTCACTCTGGTCTGTTCCGTGAGAACAATGCATTCTTTGAGCAGCGTCCATGACTTGAGTGTTTTTAATGCTGGACCTGGCAACGCTCTGGTGTTCCGTTCACTCAGCAGCTTGTACTGGGGGCGTTATTGAAGCCAAGTCTCCCCATTGTAACAAGGTCTTGGTGTCATTGGCCTAATGACCCTTTACTTTAGCCACTTTTCAATCCAGTGGTGGTAGAGACGAAGGACAATGACCAGCTCCTAAAAGTCATCACGTTCAAGAGTTGTGCTTCTCCCCTTCCTTGGGCATTCCCGTGTCCACTGGCTTTTTTCTGCAGGAGAGCAAATAAATTAATTGCAAATGATTTTTCATTTTAAGTATTACAGAAACATGTTGGATGTATGAAACATTTAACAGTTTCCTGCAATGCATTCTAGCTTATTAAATTACATTTTGTGCAGGTACAGTTATTTTGCACAACACCAAAATAACACCAACAACCTTCTATTCTGTCTAATTAATTGATTTATTTCACCCTCACAGCTATGTCCATCTTCATGCTGCTAATATTTGAAGTCGAGACAGGCGTTGCAAGTGCTTCTGTGCTCTCCTCTGGGATACTAATCTTGCTGATTGTCGTTATCCATGTACTGGTCAAAGCTTCCCACACTGCCAAGAAATTTCGCACAGACCACATTGGGGCAGTATACCAAAATGACCACAGTAACACCAACGCGCCCCTCACTCGACCATGTGAACTGAAGATTGGTGTGGACAAACCACGGATGCACCGCACGCAGTCTTATCTGGTGCATAACATGGCATATCCTCCTTGTGGCAACCCAAACTCAATAGAACAACATCAGCACCTTCAGTACTCCCCGACTGAGGCAGCCCACGACCAGGAGAGTCATAAAGATGGCTACAGCAGTGGAGGAAGCAGTTCTCGAATGCACAGGACGCTCTCAAGTGACTCAGCATTACTGCAGGCTCAGGTGAAACCGTGGAACGGAGTCAATAATGAGATGAGGAGTGTGCTTGCACGAAAGTCTGGAATTACGGCCAAAGACTCTACTCTTGTGTGACATTAAGAAACTTGAACTGGCCTGTATGCCTGGGAGTTTTTCCGCAATGTGAAGGCTGAAGAATTTGTATGTTTATTATTCTACATTTTGCAATACATCTCAGTATTTACATAAAAGAAAAATGATCATCAATCCTTTATTTCCATCTCAAAACTACTGGGAAAAATGAATTAAAGATGTATAATTTTAAACTTTGGTGTCAAGTTCATCAGTCTTCTATTACATTGAAAATAACCCTTCTAAAAATGTAAACAGCTTGTTTTACAGCGACATGTGGTTTGTCATATTCTATTATCCACCTTTTGTTTAACAGTTTAAAAAAAAGTAACAAACAATGAACCCTGATAATGAGTAATAAATACCATCCTATACATAATATTTTGACTGACCTTGAACCTCTGTGCAAAGGTCATGATGAAGTAGACCGGACATGAGGAGGAGGAGAGAGATGGGGACTAGAAGAGGGGTGAACATGAGCAACATGTAAGCTTCATGCACAATACAAAAAATGGCAAAGACAATATTAACTAATAATGGTCTTACAAAACAGGGTAACAGGGAGAAGGTTTACAAAGAAAGCAAATTGAATGTTTTCTACATAAAAATTAAACACGAGGATGGGAAAGTAAATAACAAGCAAGGATAGACGGATACAAGACGACTATTGCTGCTTCCTACCTGCGACCCTGCGAGCTGTTAATCTGCTCCTTGAGGGTGATGGCCTGGCGGAGCAAACCATCAATGTTCTTGAAATACATACTGCTGTTTGTCATGCTCTTCACGGCACTGGAACAAGATGCAGCGGGTGTTAGCAGAAGAACAGGACATGTATAGAGAACAGTTATTCAGAAGCTCACCTGCAGGCATACTCCACAGAGTAGATGGCGCCTTGACTTTGTTCTTCCCAGCTTTGCATGTCTGTCTGAGGGAGAGGAAGGGTCATGTATCATTTCAAGTCAAATCAAATACCAATATTTGCAATTAGCACATAGAGCATAACATATCCATGATGATGTCCTTTGATTTAGTCAAGATTTATTTGACACAATTCCATGTAAATGAAGTTGAATAATATTGTAATGAATTTTGTCAACTTTACATGAACTTCATTGAATTCAAACACATCTTCTCCCAAATGAACCAAACACAGAAATGTACCTTTTGCAGTGAATTTAACCTCTTAAGCCCTGCTGTGTATACATATACTCTGAAAGGCTTTAACAGCTTGTAAAATGTCTAAAATGTTCATATTGCTCTCAAATGATATGAATGTCTATGGGGATACTGTAGATGTGAAAACTTTCAAG
>OMNZ01028281.1:0-15406 GCA_900303255.1 Lesueurigobius sanzi | reverse complement strand
ATAATTATTTTCTATTTCCTAAAGAATTTGTTTTTGTTTTGAGAGAGTCCTTCTATTTTTAATCGATTTACGCTAGTGGTTCTCAACTAGTATGGCATCAGGACCCGCCATCAATCTACAATGACCAGCTGTGACCCAAATAAGAATTGAATTAGTTGCATCAATAATGTAAAAGAGTGTATTTTCCTGGGAATAAACCAGGTCTAAACCAGGACAAAACTGGGACTAAACCTAAACCAAGTCTAATCCAGGACTAAGCCAGGATTTTCATCATAAAATTTACTTTTTTTAAAGTAAAAGTACCTTAAATTTGTACTTTTTACTTGTAATTTTTACTTTGTTACTTTCCACCACTGATATTTGAGCAACAGAGCAAGAAGGCACCTGATTGGCCAGTTATAATTTGTTAATATAAATAACATTGAAAATATTAAAAGATAAAGAACAAGGCGGTGTAGTGTGTGGTCAGACAAGCACTTCAGTCTATTTCCAATAATGAGTTAAAGATGGGCCAAAAAAATCATCTTTCGAAGGAGGTCCATAGGAGCTTCCGAGTTCCCCCGTATGCTAACTGCTAATGTACAC
Organism: Lesueurigobius sanzi; assembly: GCA_900303255.1. NCBI lineage: Eukaryota > Metazoa > Chordata > Actinopteri > Gobiiformes > Gobiidae > Lesueurigobius > Lesueurigobius sanzi. The sequence goes on along the minus strand of OMNZ01028281.1, from coordinate 14,821 downwards.
TCTGTGGTCCCAACCCACACGTTGAGAACCACTGATCTAAGCCAAAGAATCTAACAAGCCAGTGGTTACAATTATCAGTAAAATTTGTATTTGATTGTTTCATTTATCTTGTGATTGGTGATGTTTATGAAATCATTTTCTGACAGAATATTCAGGATTTCTACGAGTTCACACAGTTGTTCCTCTCTCTTTTGCGTGTTCACTTTTTCCATTCTCCCTAATAATCCCTTTACCATAAGTTGTACCAGACAAACCTACGTTTTGTCTACCAAAGCACATTCTTTTGTTCCTCTTAACACTTACATTTCCCCCATAAGTAGTAGTAATAGTAGTAGTAGATCATTCATTGTCCTTGTGAGGAAATTTGTTTTCAGTGAGTAAAAGATCTACAAGACCAACATACAGTCCAGTCTGATCACATGAATATATAAACAAGATTTAAAAAAGGTCTGAAAAATTCAATCCCTTGGAAAGCTTTCAGCCCTCTTGTCGGTCTACTAGTGACTTTGAATGCGTTGCGGATCCTCTCTTAGTATTGCGTAGGGCCATAAGTATTTGAATAGAGTTTTATCTGGCCCACAATCCTCGGTCTGGCGAATGGAAACCGGGGTAATTATTTTGTTCTTCTCCAGACAATATTGACACAGCGTGGATTAAGACAGAAGATATGGCTCATAAAGTGACCTTAAACACACACATTTAACCTCCACCTGGTCCCATTCAGAAGAGTTACAACACTGCGATAAGGCGTCTAGACTAAAAGTGTATGTGCAAGTATTAGTCATAGTCAGAGCGTGGTCCCCCTCCTCCAACGGTTTAGTCATTGTGGTTTAGGAAGTAGCAGCAGAAAATATTGGTGGTGATGCATTTTATAAGGATTGATGTAATCTAAAAGCAATAACATGAGCCTGATTTACTGAGAAGGTTCGGGCTGCAGCAGAGGTGTTCCGAGGCGTTCCTGGTGGATTACCAGAACACCCTAGTGGGAGTTCCTGTGATTTTTCACCAGCCAATCAGAAGGCATTTGCGGGGCACACTGTTTAGATGTCATTTCCACTGCTTAACTTAAGCAAAAGTAAAAGGGCCCTGGTTATGGTAAAGAAGAGGTGGATATTGGATAATATTTTCAGTGGCTGCTTGGCAAAAACTGCAACTGCAGGTTAACGTCGGTAAATTTGTAGATTGATTTGTTAGATGGATAATAAATATTATCCATCTAACAATATTATATTTCTGTCATTTTATTATTTATGCAATATTTAAAAGGCAGGTTCCATGTTTTATTCCAGTTGATGGAACTCTGCACGCTCCCATACAGTCACAATGTTGCTTTTTCTCCTAATGGGTATGTGCACGTCAAGCTGAGTACCAACAGAGGTGGGACTTCCAGGTGAGGTTAACTCCTCCTACTGGTTTCTTCTTAAGAGACCCACAATGGTGTCAAGTCTACTCATTTGCTGACAAAGCTTTTTGGATAAAGAGCAAATCGTCCTACACTTCAACTACAGAGTACAGATGAAGGACGTTTTGCTCTTTATCCAAAGAGCTTCGTCAGCCCTGAGCAAACTTGGACACCAGTGGACCTCACAAAGACCAGTATGAGTTTGTCTGTAAGTCCCGCCCTCTTTCACCTACACTTCAACTACAGAGTACAGATGAAAACTGAAGAATCTTTGCCTACGATGGGCAACTCCTGGACTTTTTCTACAATTGGAAGCTTTACCTGCATTTAGGTACGGGTAAGGCGATGCGATCTTACAGCCATCTCTCACACAGACAAGCCATGGCCGCTGCTAAACATCTAGAAAGTCATTACCCTCACTTTGGAGTGACTGGATGAACCAGATTGGATCTATAGGCCTAAACCTTGCATGGCTGCCAATTAATTGTACTCATGGTGAGTAACATGTTTTATGACGTTTACACGTGAAATGAATGAGGCTAGTGCTACTGCTAGCGCCATTAGCATGTTAGCTTGCAGATGTCATATTTTCTGATAAATGATCAGATTAAATAATGTGACGACAAAATACTTCTCACCCTACATCTGTAAAACATGAGGCTAAGTACTTAGTCTGTGTTTTAGATCAGAGTTGTGCAACATAAATGTAAAGCGCAAATTCGTCCTCAAAGAAATACTTTCTAATCTGTTACTACCGTGCTGATGTGAGTATTAAGGAGGACAAAGTCAGGCCAAATTAGATCACAACTGTACTGAACCAAAAATGACTACTGGGCAAAGCCAAAGAGCTGTAAGAGTGAGAATGTGGGTCTAAAACCATTGACTTAGGCCAGCCATTCTCAGAGATATACAAGGGCATGCTTATCTCACAAAAATATATAGAATATACCAAAGCACACACATCACATCACTTATATTATTTATTTATATAATCATTTTTAACCCTCTACATTCAGATTCAGCTGTAAAGCAACAGTAGAACATCATTAGAGACTGGCATGAAGAAACTTATCTTCATGTATATGTGAGTATAATTCAGTCTGAGTAATGTAATAAATCTTTAATAATTACCCAAATTCCTGTTATATCTTAAATACTGCTATCTGAAAACACTGTATACTCCACTGGACTTACAATGGAGCTCTAGAGTTTCTCTTGCAAGTTATTTGAAAAATGATTTTCCCATCGGCATTTTCCTGTATTTAACATAGCTTACTGTGTGATTTGCTTTTTGCTTGATATTAAAAATTTTTCTATGTTGTTATTGGAGGTAGGTACACACACATCCTCCTTATGATGAGAGACCATCCAGGCTGGTTACGTCGCCCAGAGGTGAAGGGCTGTCCTCCTGTGGACCCACCACCTTCAGGAGGAGCCATAAGGGACTGGTGCAGTGTGATCAGGGCAGCTTGGACTGCTGCCCCCGCGACCCAGCAATGTGGAAGAAGATGGATGGATGGTATTTAAATCACAGTAGATCAGAGGTCTCTAACCTTTATGACCCCGTGAGCTACTTTTGCGCAACAAAAATGGCAGTGAGCTACTTCTGCTTTAAAGAATCACATGTAACTACAGTAGGTCTATTGGACTGTCAAGATGATAATTTAACACAATTAAAGATAATTAGAATAGTTTTTACTTTGCTATATCCACCTAAATGTTTGGAGATGTTTTGTTCTGAACCAAAAAAATGCATCTAAAATTTGCCTCATCAAACGTACAGTATGTAGAAATGTAGAAAGCTTTTGGCGAGCTACTTGGGAAGGGCTGGCGAGCTACTGGTACAGTAAATCCTGGGAAATACAGAGAAACAACAGTTTTAAACAAACCACCTTATTTCAGTATTGAGATCAAGTCGTATAACCTTTTTATAAAAGGTCTATTTTTCATACAATGTTGAAAATATTCAGCTTCTGTCCCTTAAATACACTCCATTTTATTGTGAACTGGCAGGCTTGTTGTTAGCATTGACAGTGAAGTTCCAGTTTGCTCTCTGAAAGTGGTGAAACGTGCCTATAAATTGGGATGGTTTGGGCCACAACTAACAAATTACTCACTCACGGAAAAAATATGGTACAGGACCTTTAAAAAACTACTTTGCAAATGCCACTGTTAATCTTTAGGTTACATGGAGATTTCGTGTTGTTAACGGTGCGAAATAACGCAAACACAATGATACTGTATTAAGGTTATGTGTAAAATTGTTTTATTTGAAAACATTAAAAAACAGCTGTACACATGGTGAGATCAATAGGCTACTAAGGTTTCTTTGCTTTAGGTTTGGGGTTAGGTTTAGAGGCGACTTTGACACTTGTTGACACCGATTTGGACCCTTGGAGGTTGTGGGCGGTGCAGGTGTAGGCTCCTTGGTCCACGTCCCTCACTTCATCCACCAGGAGGACGGACTGAGACTGCAGAGTGTTGGCTCCCGCCACTGGAGTCACAGCGTCCTGGGTGTACAGGGGCCTCCCAATCTATAACAAGAGGTAACTTAACTTTGCTTTGAGATCATATTCTTTGCATTATGTATGGGCTTTTCTATTTCATTATTTGTTTTTTCTTCTTCTGATGGAAGGGGAGTGATTAATTTACAGCTTCTTGCTATTACCCAGAAATAATTTGTAGTGAAGGCAATTTGATTTTAAAAGTCCACTGACGCTATCTGGGCGACAACAAATGAATGAATCTATTAATCCTTTTTTTTTTTTTTTTCCACAAGATTATACCCTCATATGCACAAAAAAATCATTCCCCTTCACCCACCCGTTCATGCAGGCTCTCGGTTGGGCCACCTCATGACATCAACATGTGGGATGGTGATTAAAAGCGCAAAAAGGCCAGTTTACATGTAAAGAAGAGGCGATGTATTAACTCTTAACATGGGAATTAATAGACTCTTTCATCGTTTGTAAACATGTGGGGCTTAGCTGGAGGCGGGAAGCTAGATCCCTATATTTCCTTTGTAGCTGTTGTTATTGTAACAGTAAACAAATGTCTAACTGTTGTTGGAAATATCACATAAAACCTTATTTTATATAGTCTCAAATGTCATTCCTCTTGTTCTTGCACCTTAAGCCACAACAGAACATTTTTTAGTTGCACTCATAATCGCTAGTTTTAGTTTAATCTTATTCCTCTTGCTCACTTCCTGCCCCCAGTTGATGTCACTGATGATGTAAGCAGTGGGTATGTAATCTGTATTATGACGGCAAAAGTATAGCTGGTGTTTGCGATGCTGACCTCCTGTCCTGGGTACTCCCATGTTATGTCAATAGCCACATCCCGCTCTCCCATCACCGTGCAGGTAACTCGAAGGTTGTCCCCTACAGTCAGGGAGCTGGAAGAGGCCTGGATCACAGGAGCTGGAGGTGCCCTCGGGTCTGACAAACGATATTGAACAAGCATTTGACAACTTATACATTTTGAAACAGCGTATTAGGCTCGATAATAGGCTGCTTCTTCAAATTCACCAATGCATGAGTATTTATCTAGTTGGAAATTAAAACCTAAAGGCAATATTAGTAAGATAGTATTTACTTTATCCTGATACATTTGTCATATGGCCATATTCCTATTATATAACAACATCAGTTCAACACGAACCATCTTAAAAATACACTCACAGTTAACATAGATGAGCATGTATTTGATGGAGCTTTGCCTCAAGTTTCCCAGACTCGCCACACAGTAAACCTCTCCAGCATGATAAGGCCTGGGTCGATGAATCGTGAAGCCCTTTCTGACATCGAAGGAGATCTCCGTCCCATCCACTGGCACCTCTGACGGGGGGTACTCCCGGTGGAGGGTCACCTTAGCCTGTGGGGAAGTCACCTGACAAGGCAGCACCGTGGGCCAGTTGGTCCTGAGCTGTACCACCTGGTAGTACTCAGAAGATGGCACAAACAGCTCCTGGGGATCTAGTTGGCAGAGGGCACGAGCAAGTTAAACTCTGATAAGATTAGTTAGTTTGTGTTGAAAGAGTTCCTATCAAGCTGGTGGTAAAAATGAAACGCAAGGTTGAAACTTCTTGAACGTGCATGAGTCAGCAGTGATAAAGTTTATTAATAGTACCCGGAAAGAAGACAAAGACTTTAGCTGCCTTGGTGTACTCTTTTCTACAGTCAGTGTCTTCACAGAACATTGGAAAACACGTGAACTCCCCGGTGTCTGCACCAGTTGTGTTGACAAGCGTCAGGACTCCATACTTCTCATGTTGGACTGTTCTGTGAAATAAAGACAGCTTCAACTACCAAAAAAGTGTATGCAAACACAGGCACTGGAATCAATTTAAGATCCCAGATTTGATCAAATCAACCAAGTCTCTGCATTTTCAATTTCCCTATTTAATTTTCATACAGCACTGGGTTTTTCTGCTACCAAACAGTTGATTTTATTGATAACTTCAGTAAATACACATTCGTAAACAACTCACTTGAGCCTCCCCTCATGATCCTCCTCCAGATATAGTGGGATGCTCCACTGCACTGGATTAGCCCTGCACCTCAGCTCCAGAGTGTCTCCGGACTGCACACTGAGAGTCTCCCCAACCCTCTGAAACCTCCTTTTGTTCACCACCTGAATTTGACACACAGACAAATCAAGATCAACAAATACTTTTACACACATTTTCACTCATTCGCATGCATATACTGGCACAAATCCACACTTAGTAACTGCTTCAGTAATGTGGCACCTGAGTGAGGATGGACGAAGGCGTGGCCTGTGTGACTGTGACCTTGGGTTTTGTTGTGGTTGCTTTAAGTTTATTTTTTGCCTTTCTTCCTGGAGGGATGTTCTTTGCATCTTGGCCATATACTGTAAGTCATCAACAGTGCAGTCATTGAATAGTCCAAGCAAAGTCTAGTCTACGATATGAATTATTATACTGTATCGGCATATGGTAGAAGACATCTAGTTTCAGTTAGTTATGTTCTGAAAGCTTACACAATGTTATGTGCCATTCCTGTTTTTTTCATGAACTCAAAAGTCTAAAGAAAGCTACTTACCAACTTCGAAGATTATTGCACAAACGAGAAGTGTGCCCAACACCATCCTGCTTTTTGAACTGAAGCATTTTACGAAAGCCATTCTTGATCTGGGGATTATGTAGCTTTCTTTGATGCTAAGATTGTCCTGCAAACGTAGAAGAGAACAAAACAAGAGGTGGAGGGCAGCGCTTGCAAAGTGAGGGTCAGCTGTTGACTAGAGTCACAAAGTTCCCCCTCCTGTGAGTGGCATTAGGGGCTCAAATTCCTTCAGACTGGTTCAATAGGGCCTTTCAAACCTGTCTTGACCAATGAGGGCCCAGAGTCCGGCGCCCCCTGCGTGTGGACTCAGCCTGTTTGCTTAGCTGCTGGACTGGAAGAGCTGGGATAGTCTAGCCCGCATAACCCCAAAGGAGACACACCATGTTAATAATGGCTGAAATAAAAAACAGCATCCCACACGCAGGAAGAAACATCATTGTGTGGAATTAATGAAAACTGATATCTGATTATCTGAGTATTTGAAGGCTTTTTTCCTTACCATCTGTTACATAACTTTTGGTGTGCATTACCTTTCTTTCTTTGTTTTCTTTCCCCTTAAAAATGCCTGACATGATACTTGGAGCATATTACAAGTTCATAAAACAATATGCCCTTTGTATAAGATTTTATGGCATGAGTGAGGCAAAGCTTTGAGCTAAGTCACAATATTAAATACTACACAGGTAAGCTTTAGTCAAGGCTTCCTTTGTTCCTTCAGTTTTCTAGGGGGAAAAAACTGTTCTTGTTTTTTTTTTTGTTTCAATTTAATGGGAAACATACTGTACATGGTAATTTTATAGAAACACAATTACAACATTTCATATTAGCAATATTTACAGCAAAAATCATGACATGACATTCGTTTTTATATACAATTTTTTTTAAATGCAGTGTACAATACACATGTTTAATATAAAAATAATTTGTGCTAATCATAAACAGGTCACTAATGCACATAAATAAATTTGCAAATTACACTAAAAACAAAATGTTAAAGGTGATATAGACAGGAAAGGAAACATAACATCACCGTGTAATAAAGAGAAATGTACTAGTGCAGCTCATCTTGTTTGTCCGAGCGAGCACTGGCTCAACACCTGAACATATAAAAGCAGTTCATATAAAGCACAGTGTTGCCGCAATAAGATTTCAGAATCTCTCTTCATTTATAATGTGCTTCTCTGTTGTCCCACTGACAGTCTGTATTTGTATGTGTCCAGGAGCACGACTTCTTCTCTGGACGCTGAACCACATCCCGTAGAAAAAATAGATGATCAATCCTAGAGTGGGAAGATAATGGACCAACACTTCATTTCCGTCGCTCATGGGAACATCTCTCAATTTAAATTCGTAATATGATTTTTATGGTGATTACAACCATGGATCTTACCCACTAACATCCATATAGCGTATCGTAACCATGTCTGCGAGCCTAATTGCACCATCAAGTAAACATTGATGAAAGTGCTCAGTAACGGCAGAACAGGAAGAAGAGGCACCTGTTGGACAAAGCAAACAGCATAAATTTAAGCTTTTAGGCACATGTTTCTTCATGAAATGATGAAACCAAAATGGATACCATAAAAGACGCCTTAGTGGGATTCTGTGGGTGCCGCCAAATGAAAAAGGTTATTAGTAGTATGACAAAACCAAAGATGCTGACCAGTACCAAACTCCACGGCTCCATGGCTGATATAGCATCAAGCGCCTGAGTCAGTAAGATGCAGACAGCAGTTATGAAAACCACTGTAGAGACAGGACGGAAGATAAATGAAATCACAATTTCACACAACAGGAAGAAATAGCACAAACTTTGAATTTTCTTACCAGCAATAATGGTCAAGATAGTGACTACTTGAGAGGATTTTGAATTTGGAGCTGATGGAGGGTGTAGAAATGAATACTCAGGGTCAGCAGCTTTTGGATCAGGCTCTTTGCTTTGAGATTCTTGATACCTAAAGTCAAACACATTAATAATAATAATGTAAGCTTTTTTATGAAGGATAATTGATATAACTCATTAATAATACCTCAATATTAGGATGCATATAGCGACAAGTGTGTATGCAAACAGGGTGCCGATGGACATCATCTCGACCAAAGCATTCAGATCAAACAGAAGCGCCATGATAGCTAGTCAGAAAACAATTAGTTCAACTTCAATGAAAGAAAAAGTACATTATTTTACAAACTAGTGAGAAAATACCTGCTACTACCCCAGATGATATAGTTGCAATGGCTGGACTCCCTTTGGCTGTGACTTTGGTGAGTGGATGGAAGAGCAGACCGTCTCTGGCCATGGCGAACAGGACACGTGGCATTGGAAACATAGAGCCCAGGAGACTGGAGTGCAGAGGTTATAAAATGTAAGGATTTATTATATAATCACTTAAACTAGATTCAGACCGACTATTACCTTGTGGACAAAGCACACAGGGATCCCACTGCGACAGCGTATTTGGCCGGACCCCAGCCGATGTACTCGAAGGCCACAGGGAGCGGACTCTTTTGGTCGAGCATGTAGTAAGGCATCATCAGAGTGAGAGCAGCGGACACCGCGAAATAAGCCAAGAAACAGATAAGGAGAGATGCAACAATGCCCACAGGAACCGACTTCTGAGGGTTTTTCACTTCCTCACCTGAGATCAAAGAAAAACAGTCTTTTAGTTTTGAATTTTATCATTTGTAATTTGTGTATCATTTGTGTTTTTATGCCTTAAGACAGTGCTTCGTAATTATAGTACATCTTCTTCTTTAGGTGGTACTCATTCATTTCATTTAACCTGGTTCAAAATGGAGGTACTGATTTGAACTTGATCTAGGCCTGGTGTTACTTGGAAGGTCAAATATTGTATAAGCTAGTGCTTGGTGTGAAAAGTTGAAGAACCACTAATCTAGATTGAAAGTCATACATACATTCCAGTCTTGATCCTCTTTTTGACTTTGTAAAAATCAAAGCTGTTTCACTCTTTTATCAAAGCTTTGTAGATTGTATTTTTTTTTACTGGAATTCTGTGATAAAGTATAGCCCAGTGTAACCTCTCACCAGTTGTGGCAATGCAGTCAAAACCAACAAAGGCATAGAAGCAAGTAGCGGCTCCAGCTAACGTCCCCGTGAAGTCATATGGGAAAAACCCTCCATCTCCAAATGTGGTGGTAGACAGGTTGCTGAAGGGAACAAAAAGTGTCATTTTATCATGTAGTTACACATAAAAAAATCAATTTGATAGAAAAATGAACTGCAAAACTAATGTGAGAATCACAAGGTGTGTCGTGACCCACCATAACAGTAAGGTGAAAAGCTGTGATCCACATAGGATTGTTGTTGATTTAAGCATTACATTAGTTTAAAGCAGATCAAATCAGTCATTTTTACAGTCTCAGGAGGGGCTTTGATTGTTTTTAAGTACAAGAATATTGAACGAAATGCTCCCTGGGAAAGTCTTGTGACCCACTAGTTTAGAAACTAGAGCGGTCTCTACCACACCACCACAATAGCAATCACCCCTGCTATTGGTTCCATCTCAAACTGCCTCTCTGCAATCAAATCCTGGATGACCACCAACTTCCTCAAACTCAATTGCAATAAATCTGAAATCATCATCACCGGTCCAAAGTCCCTCCTGCCCTCCTGTCAGAACTTCACTCTCTCCATAGATGGTCATACAGTCACTCCCTCTCCTCAGATCAGAAACCTCGTCATCATCTTTGTCCGCCTCCGCCCCTCCTTCTCCTCATCTGCTTCTGAAACACTCATTCATGCATTCATCTCATCCAAACTCGCATACTGCAATGGCCTCCTCTATGGACTCCCCTCTTCCGACTTACAAAAACTACAATATGTTCAAAATTCTGCTGCCCGTCTTCTCACACACACCCGCTCCAGAGACCACATCACCCCTGTCCTCCCATACAACAGCGCATCCACTTTAAGGTCCTGCTCATCACCTACAAAGCCCTCCATAACCTGGCCCCTCCATACCTCACAGACCTCCTCCAGACTCCAACCTCCTCACACCCATCACCAATTCCAAGCACCGTACCTTGGGGGGACCGAGCCTTTGCCATAGCCGCCACCACCCTCTGTAACTCACTCCCTCTTAATATCAGAAACTCTGACTCATTCAAAACACAGCTCAAAACTCATATGTTTCAGCTCGCCTACAATCCATAATCAATAGCCTCTTTCCTTTGTGTGTTTCGTCCGTTCGTTTGTCCTTGCCGACATGTAAAGCGTCTTTAAGTTTTATTGAAAAGCGCTATATAAAACGTATGTATTATTATTATTATTATTAAACAGTGATCTGAACTTGAGTGTTAGCAGCTTTTTAAATATAATATATTTAAAAAACGACATTGCAACGACTCAAATTGTGATAGAGATAAGATGTAGGATGTAAAATGTTGTGTGATTTGCCAGATTACTTTTGTGTTGTGTAGTTTATCAGCTCGTCTTCGGTGATATTCCAGTTGCGAATGTCTCCTTTGATGAAGCCTGATATCGTCACAAACAGCAGCACCAGGATGTTGATCGCAGTGAAGATCTTGTTGATGGTCGTTGACTCTTTGACCCCAAATGCAAGAAGCCCTCCAAGGAACAAGTACAAGCTGCATGAGTTTGTAGTTTACAGTGTTTTAGTGTCGTCATAAATGGTTCATGCAGTGATACCTGATAGCAATATTATCAGAGCAGCAGCGAATATATCTGGATAAGGTGCCAATCCCGGAAGGCCCATGGCGGCGTTTTCTTCAAAAAACCTGGATATGTGACCCCCGATGAGGTCATCAAACGTCCCACTCCACGCCAACGCCACACTGGATGTCCCTAAACACATCATCACTCAGTAATTAAGTAATACTTTCATCCTTCACTATAAACATTAACAGATACCCAAGATGGAGCTACAGTGGTGTTAATAATTTGTTAACTTCGAAGAGCAGTTGAACCAAACAAAAAACCTATTTATTTTATGTTGAACCAACTTTTTTGAAAATGCAACTGAAGTGTTGTTTATGTTTAATTAATTCTACCCATTAAGTCCGTCTCCTTCTCAAGAGTTATAAAAGCTTGATGACGTGGGGCTTTTCTGATAGCCTTACCAAGCTTGCTCTGATCATTTCAGAGCTCAAACCGCCTCCACTACAAATTGTTTGCGGTGTATAGCTGTCAGGTGTCATAGTTAACCCATCATACTTCCTTCTGTACCTTCCAGAAGTGTCTGGGCTCAGAATTAGGGTTTGCATTACTCTTTATCGGTTTATAATTTTAAATACTTTTTTTTTTTCAGATCATGAAAACAGATCTGAAAAAAAACCAAACAAATTATAGGACCTTTGACCTCCTTCAAGGTGTAACATGTTGCTGGCAAAAGTTCAAGAACAACATTGCATGTTGATCATTTACGGTCAGTTCTTAGTCAGCCGAATAAGTTACTTAACAGGACAAAGATGTTTTCAAAAGCATCGTTATCTTCCAGACCTGTGTGTTATTAGCATGAACAGTAAAGCATCCGTCCAAACATTAACCTTAATGACCATAATATTATGACTATTTACGTACCTTTAAGGTTTTATTTACAGTGGATTCAAAAGGTTTTCAAACCTCTTTTAATTACTTCTACTTACAGAATACAGCAGTCTACATTTCTTTTCTATTTGTAAAAAATCTACATTGATCACTCTTCCATTGTACACTGAAAAAATGTAAATCTAATTTTATGGGGAGACATTTCAGATTCAATCTCTTAACATATAAACTTTCACCTCGAAGTAAATAATTTGCCAAATCTTCATGAGAAGGTGTTTAATTATTGCACTGATTCAAGGTTTCTCTACAGCAGGGATCTCGTACCAGTAGCTCGGGAGCTCCCAGTAGCTCGGCAGCCCTTTCCCAATAGCTCGCCAAAGGTTTTCTACATTTCTACATACGCGTGATGAATCACATTTTAGATGCATTTTTGTTGTTTTGAGCAAAATATCTCCAAACATAGCAAAGTATAAAGCAGAAAGTACTGTCATTTTCTTTTATTGAGTTGAATGTTCATCTTGGCAGTTCGAGAAGCTTAGTTACACGTGTTTCTTTGAAGTATAAGTAGCTCGCTGCCATTTTTGTTACACAAAAGTAGCTCACAAGGTAAAAAAGGGTGGAGAACCCTGCTCTACAGATTTATACAATTTTGCTTCAAAGGCCACTTTCTCAAAATGTATTTTCCTACAATCTTGCAACAACATCTCCACATTAGTATCTATAGACATCAAACTTTACAGTCTTGGACTTAACTATATTTTGAAGGTTTGTTCAAATGGATTTGCTTCCTAGCCTGATTTATTTATATCACTCAATGTAATTTTTTCCCCTATTCACCTGCAGTATTTCACATTACACACATCCCACTGCTGTCAGTCATACTGTTTTCAACCTTCTTCAAAGTTTAAGTCTGTTGGGAATTCCATGCATTGATCTAGATCCAGCCAAATCTTTTCACTTTAAAAAAAATATTATTATCTTAGTTCACTGTAATAACACAGGACTAAATAGAGCCCACTGTTGTACTTGCCTATGACGTAGGACAGCAGAAGATTCCACCCTGTGATGAACGCCAGCAGCTCCCCGACGGTCACATAGCTGTACAGGTAGGCCGACCCAGTGAGGGGCACCCTGGAACCAAACTCCGCGTAGCAAAGTCCAGCGAATATAGACGCCAAGGCAGCGATGAAGAAGCAGACGATGATACTCGGCCCAGCGGTGTCCCGGGCCACTTCTCCGGACAGGACGTACACCCCGGCCCCCAGGGTGCTGCCCACTCCCAGGGCCACCAAGTCCAGGGTGGTCAAGCATCTGTTGAACGTTGACTCCTCTCCGTCAGGTTCAATGGGCTTTCTCCTGGAGATGCTGAAGAGAAAGGACTTCACCAAATGCGCCATTTCTGTGCTGCTGCTGCTCCTGCTGCTGGTGCTTGCCCAGGGAGAGATCAGAAGACACAAGAAAGAGCAGGTGAGTGATTTAAGGAGTAGGAGGAGCAGTGACGTCAAATTCAGTGTTACCGACTGACAGAAAGTTACCGACTGACAGCTATTTTGTACTTTTAGGAAATTTTGAAAAGCACACAACTAACTATTCTTCTTACATTGATGTTCTATGTATACAAGGTACACTTTTACTGCAGCTATCCCAAAGTCACAAAGTAATTATATAAACACAGATTTATTTCTTAACCTCTTAAGACCGAGAGTCCCCATAAATGGGGATGTGCTTTCAGATACAGTTACTAATGTATGTGTTTTACGCAGCAAAATATTCCAAAGTTGCAAATTAGTGACAGCTGATGTGGGATTATCCATTTCTGTTGTTATTTGCTCCACCACAGGGAGGAAAAAGGCCTTTTTGCGGGAAAATGTGTGTGTTTTTTTCAAGCGTAAATTCATTCAAACCCATGGCAACCTCATTTTATTGTCAAACATAATTTATTTTTATTTCACTTCCATCGTCATCTCTAAGCTCTACCAAATGTGTGGGCACCAAGATTAGCCATGTACACCTAGGATGTAAAGAAATTATTTTTGGAGAAAAAGGCCTAGGGCTTAAGAGGTTAATAAAACTGTTGAAGATCTGGACTCACCTCTCTCCTCTGAGTCTTTCCGTCAGACAATGAAGTGATGATTTGTCATAATACATTTATACAAGCCCCCTCTTTATCAGTGCCCTGTTATCTTAATGCTGATGCCGGACATTTTCCATCAACGCCTAGAACACAACACCCTTCTCAGGGAGTGCACTTTACTCTTGCCTTGTATCAGACAGAAGAGCTTTTTGTGTAATGACAGCACATTTATTAAGTTCCCAGCTGTGAGTTAACGTCATCTAGGATTGTAAATATTAGAAACCTAGACTTTTATTCACTAGCCAATCAAATTCACGTGGCAGAAGGAGACAAGTCATTTAAAAACAGTATAACTAAAATATTAAAACTAAAATATGGTACATTCCTACTTTCACAACAGGATAACTACACGAGGAAGTGCAACATTTAAGTTGTTCTCTCACTACCCCTCCTTGTTGAAGGGGGAAGAGTTGAACAGTCAAATGGTGACCGGTAGAAAGGACCTCCTATGGTGCTCTGTGCTGCACCTGAGTCTCCTACTGAAGGTGCTCTTGTAGGGGGAATTATTTGATTTATTGGTAATATAGTATGGGCTATAAAAAGATACCCCATTTAGATATTTATTTGATCATTCTTGATGTGTGATATTGATTTGTTTTTGTCCATACCGACCTTTGAGACGACTTCTGTTATGATATTGGGCGTTACAAAAATAAATTGATTGATTGATT
>OMNZ01028279.1:1888-16468 GCA_900303255.1 Lesueurigobius sanzi | reverse complement strand
AAACGTTATTGTACCATGCACAATGATGGCAGAAATTTGTCTTGTGACAGAATGCCAGGGCATGTAAACTTATGCATTTCATAGAATCTGAATAACACAAAAACCTTTATTTCACTCATGGTTAGTGGTTTGCCTAGAACCAGACTAGAAACTAGCCAAATGTCCCTGATCAAAAGTGTTCATATTGCGCATGTTGAAACAAACATTTTTTTTTTCCAGAGAGTACAGTCTGAAAATACAGTCCTGTATTTCAGCTGAAGTGAGTTTTTCTTTGCTCCTCAACAGTTTTCCTGGCGGTTGTTGAAGGTCATGTAAATGTTAGATCAGGGACATTTGAGTAGTTTCTGCTACATTATGATTTCAAAAGAGTAAAGTCAGTTCTTTGGCAATAAATGGCTTCACACAACCACTAACCATGAGTGGGAAAAAGATTTGTGTTACCATTCATATTCTATGAAAAATGGCTAAAAGATTAAAAGGGCATGTAAACTTATGAGCACAACTGTATATTGTACACAAGAGGACTCAGTTTCTCAGCCACCAAGCCAGCGATCACCAGAACAAACCCCAAACCACAGCTTGAGATCCATTTGTCCACTTTATACTTTACTGATATACTTCGGACCTTCATAATAACTGCACTTAGCTCAGCCACTGTAGACTCCATCACTATTCCAACACAAACGCTCCTTTTAGTGTCCGATTCTGAAACGGTTATCTCTTCTTAAACTATTACCCCGCTGCTCCAAATGCTCTCCAGTCTGTTTACAGTGCAGTTCATAATGGAGTCAGCAATGTCTCCCGGTGTCTGTCTGAAAAGCTTTTAAAGGAGCAGGAGGGAGAGGCGGGGGCTGAGCGGATGGAAATGCAGGACTGTTCAGAGAGGAGACTATGGATTTTAGAGATGTAAGGTTAAAATGGGTCCGTCGTGAGAAAGAAGCAGGTCAAATGCACAAGTGGAGGCTGTTCACAGGGTAATAAGTGTTCATCTTTAAGAATTGTATACCGACAAATGCTTTCTTTCTTTCATTTGTGTTTGGTCAAATGGTGAGAGCCAAGAGCATAGATAGCAGAAGTCTAGACTTGTGCCATTAGCTATAAAAGCGCATGTTTGGTTCCCCGAGTCGTCAGTTATTTTTTTCATTGAATGCTCTACGGATCCAGACACAACATGGCCACAACTGTATATGGAGTACACTAAGCTGATTTCTGCAAATTCAAAACCTAATTTATTAGTTTTTCAATCATTAAT
This sequence comes from Lesueurigobius sanzi, assembly GCA_900303255.1. Lineage (NCBI taxonomy): Eukaryota > Metazoa > Chordata > Actinopteri > Gobiiformes > Gobiidae > Lesueurigobius > Lesueurigobius sanzi. The sequence continues at coordinate 15,216 of OMNZ01028279.1, read as the reverse complement.
ATGATATTAATGATTGAAAAACTCATAAATTAGGTTTATGCCCCGCAAAATCAGAAAACTAAAATGTTGCATTTCGCTCAGAGGCCACTTTCATGCTTGATGTTTGATCACTAAACATTGAAAAGTATTGCTACTCAGGATGAAAATGATTGACCAAGCATTTGTATGTCATCATGATGAAAGCTCATGGGCAAAAAGGTCCTTCAGAGCATATGGCTACATAAGCAAACCAGCACATGGCTATATAAACAAACCAGCACATGGCTACATAAACAAACCAGCACATGGCTACATAAACAAACCAGCACATGGCTACATAAACAAACCAGCACATGGCTACATAAACAAACCAGCGCATGGCTATATAAACAAACCAGCACATGGCTACATAAACAAACCAGCACATGACTATATAAACAAACCAGCACGTGGCCACATACACAGACACATGGCTACATAAACAAACCAGCATATGGCTACATATACAAACCTGCACATAACTATATAAACAAAACAGCACATGGCCACATACACACACAAACACATGGCTACACAAACAAACCAGCATATGGCTACATAAGCAAACCATCACATGGTTACATAAACAAACCAGCACATGGCTTTCATGATTTTGATAAAAGAAAAAGTATGTTTGTGTCACGTCTTTAGAGTCAAAATCAGATGAAAATATGTGAAAAGGTATACTCCTTACTGTTTCACACCCTTTGACACTGGAGTTGACTCACAGTGTACGCTTCCGGTTGATGAGAGAATCGAAGCAGTATGTTTGTGAATAAAATGTTGTGTCACAATTACTTTAAAAAAGGCTTCAACTGCTCAACAAAATAGTTTTTAGTGCAACAAGCTTTACCTTGTTTCCCCTGCTGCTGTTATGCTGATTTTTGAGTAGATCTGGCTCTTTTCACAATTGAGATTTGGATCAAACCGTTCACCTTTAAAGAATAATATGAAAAAAAAAAAAAGCCAATTTGGTCATGAACGTAGTCAATTCCCAAGAAAACTGACCAAAAATCTTAAAATCACAGCATGTTTTATGAACTGTTGCGTCACCTATTCTCTGTGTATTGACGACACAATAAGCCCAAGCACTGACCCTATTGTGCATATGCATGTGGCATGTCTGCGGAGGGTCATAAAACTAGTCCCAGACTCGGCTGCTCTTCAGGGAGACGGAGATCGGAGCGAGATGGTGAAATTTATGAAGGTAGAAGCGGATCCCTCATCCATCAGAGCTGTGATTCTGGACAACTTTATAAATCCCTCCAGAGCCGTTTCACAAGGATCCGAATAAATAAAGCAGGGATTAATGGGGATGTAAATAAAACAACACGTGAGCAGCAGGTGTGCATATGACCAGCGAGGTAATAAAGAAAGGATGCGTTCACACTCAAGAGGATTTTTTTTTGTGACCATATATTCTGCTCTTACATTGCCAAATTCTTTAGATAGGAATATATGCTATGTTTGAACTCAGATTGACCATTTCTCCTTTGCATTTGACCCATCCTTAATCATCAGATTTTGGCAAAAAGAAAAAAAAAAGATCCTTTGGTGTCATGATCTGATGAATATGTGAAATCCATACCCCTTTATCCAGACTGATGAGTAGAGTCAACCATAGACAACACTACACTGCTGATTGGGCACATGCGATCTCATTTATTCCACCCACAAAATATTGCTTTTACAATATAGTTGTTGTTTTTTTGTCAAGGTGCAGGACCATTGACACTAGAGTTCATTCACAACCTCTCTAACAGCTACAGTAACAGTTGTGAATGACTGAAACTTAAACATTTTGCTTTAGGTTGATGAGAGAATCTAAAGCAACTGGAAAGCAAAAGGTACAGGTTGGTGAAAGCTCCAGGTAGGACAACATGTAACACATTAAGCTCAATCAAACTCTGGATCAAATGTAATGTAACAAAACAAAAGTGTCAGTTTGGGTCAGTGTCAGGCATCCTGATCATAGTTTGGGCCTGGGACGGCTTCGGACAGACCAAGAGGAGAAAGTAGAGAGTGCCACCATGAATTTTAACCAATGCAGCTATGAGAGCCACACTGTGATTGTACTTTGTAGATTGCAATTGTCCCTGAAGGAAAATTTGACCTAAAAGTTCAAGTTTTAGTCCTATTTTCCCTGATGACGTGACATCTTTCCCTCTCTCTCTCTCTCTCTCTCTCTCGTTGTTAGTTCCCACATGTCCCAAACTTTCTGAAATAACTTGGGTTTGACTTTCCTGTCTGTTCTGAGCTCCTCTCCCCAGTGCACCCATCTTTCCATTCAATTTTAAATGCATTTCGTCTTTTCTTTCCACCGCTATAATCATCCCCCCCAACTACACCATCACAAAAAAAAGAGAGCTTGCAACTTGTGAACTTGGGGGAACGCTAAATCTCTCTCCCCTCCGCGCCCACACAAACACAGGCGCCGATCTCGAACATTCACGCGCCGATGATTCCGATAATCCCGCTTCAAATACAATTCCTGGATCACGGGATTTAAATGACATTATATAGAAATTAGATTTTCTCTTCTGGAGCATCCAAACCTCCTCCGATCCCATCTTTTTTTCTAATTACTTCCTCCCCCGGTCGCCTGGTTTTGTGCTATTCCCAGGGATCCAGCGTCTAGTCCCCTTTTTGTTCGTTGGGTTTGAATACAGACGGGGTATTCTTCAGCGGCACAATGCATCTATTACAATACAATGTGAGTCGGAGCAGCGGTGTAGTCCCCGAAGATGGCTCCCCCGTGAATTGTGCACCATTGGTTGATTCATGTCGGGGGGAAAGGTGTGAAAGAAAAGGAACGAGGCTGCTACCTGTGACTGTGGATATCTACAGTACGGGATAGTGATGTGAGGTTCATGACCAAATCGGCTCTTTTGAAAGGCTCTTTTAGGTGAAAGGTTGGAACCGGATCTCAATTGTGAAAAGAGCTTGATCTTTTTTCAGTAAATTAGACACAAATTATCCCCAAATGGTCCTTTTCAACTGCCCAGCCTGTGTAGTCTTTTCTTTCCACACACCAGACCAGGGTCAAACAGTGTCAACCAGGCACAAGTTTTGGGACCAAAGCTGAACTGATAATAACATGACGGGAACAGACTGCTTGCCTCTGATTGGTCAGAGGAGAGAGAAGACCGCCCTCGCACGTCCTACAGAATATTATTCATATATAGGTGATTTCACAATCGATTACATTAGCCATTGTTAGCTCAACTGTAGCTACAGTTGGCATAACATTAGCTTCATACTTTTTTCCTTGGAGCTTCATGATAATTTCATAGTCCATTAAAAGCCAATATTTATCCACAGTGTTCTCATCATGTCCTCTCAGACGGGCTGGGCCGGTGGACCCCACCTCCTAAAGAGTAAATATGGTGAATCTGTGTATTGCAGCCTGGGCCGTGGTGGCTTGAAGCACGCTATAGGTCTATATGTGAACTCAAGGATCAGCACAACAGAGAAGGCAACACAGGCGGCACAGCGGCCGAGGGGATAGCGCTTTTGCCTCACAGCAATAAGGTCCTGGGTTTGATTCCCGGACCATGCAGGCCTTTCTGTGTGGAGTTTGCATGTTTCTCCCTGTGTCTGGATGGGTTTCCTCTGGGTGCTCCGGTTTCCCCCATCAACCCAAAACATGCACATTAGGTTAAAATCCTCCTGCCAGGTGATTATGACCATTAGACTGGCTCAAGATCTTGAGTCACCCACTGGTCCTGACGGATTGCCCCATCGGCATCGACGGATGGGTCCGTAGAGACTAATTTCTCTATGGGGACAATAAAGACCTCTTTTCATTAATTGTGGAACAAGACATGAGACTTCGGACATCACTAAAGATGGGTGCGTCGGAAGGTGTCGGAGGTAGAACCCAAACAGTAAAACAGAAAGAAAATCATGCACATCATCAATCCTTACAATAAATGTATTGAGTTGCAACGTTTCGACCCAGCCGGGCCTTTCTCAGGTAAATGAAATTCTTCCACAAGTGGTGACAGTATTCAAAAACATGTGCATGATGTTGGCTAGTAGAAAGGACTTTCAGCTATAAGAATAATAGGGCAGGTTTGTGAATCCAATCAGGATTAAATACTGATCAAGTCCAACATTTGTCCATTTTGTTTTTGGAAAATGCTTTGAAAACCAGTTTCTTTGTTTTTGAAAGCTGTTCAAAAGCTGTTGCACCTGCCCTCCAACTGTCATGTGAATGCACCCTATAGACCTTTCCCAGCTGCCAACCAAAAGTCACATGACTGAGAATAGTCTCTTCAGGCTCAGTGTTGGGAATAACAGTGTTTAATGCCGCAGGTTTTCCAGTAATTAGTAATATATTTAACTACTATTTCCTTTTTCCCATTTATTTTATTTTACGGCCCAAAGAAGAGGAGCGTCCCTCAGATCAAGCTCTCGTCTCTTTCCAAAGAGAGAGAGAGCGAGCAGCTGAGCTGATCAATGTTTAGGAAATTAGAAAGAGTATTAGAGACGGTAATTGGCTGACAGAGTGATTGACTGTACAAAGAGGAGATGTTGGGCGGGGCTAAGTGTGTCCTGTAGTGTTTCAGAAATGCTAACACTAGAAAAACACTGAAAACTAGATATTTGATTTGGAAGAAGTAATGAAATTCCAAATTCTTTGACATATAGCAACTTTTTTTTTTTACAGTAACGCAAATAGTTACTTATATTATAGAGTAATTCAGTTACTAACTCAGTTCGTTTTTTGGAGAAAGTAGTGAGAAACTATAACTACTTACTTTTTAATGTAACGTCTTACCAAGTCCATTTTCGTGCAGAAGCCTTTCACTGCTCTGTTCATATGTTTTCTCCTGTTTGCTCAGTTACAATTGTGCAAAATGTGAAAAAACACGAGAACTTCCCCATCTACTTTGCTTCCTTTTCTCCTTATTCAGGAAGTTGCAATGGGGGCCGCCATCTTGTATTTCTGGGGAAACTGCCAGTCTGACTTGAGCTGATATTGGTTTTTATTTCTCTTATTGGTGAAGCATGTAACATTTACAACAAACCGCTGTGTAAATATATCCACTAGCTTTTGTCCTTTGGAGTTTCTCACAGACAATTAGCCAATTAGACTGACAACAAAAACTAAGTGATTACTTGTATATCTCTCAAAAGTTATTTTAGGTGACTTTTCTTATGTCATCCTTCCACTGACACTAAACCTGAGCCACACAAACGTATGTCCTATGAGTTTTTGGTTCATTCCCATTTTATTTTCTTCACTCTCTTACATTGACAACAATGGACATCGCAGCTCACAGGAAGTGCTAATAAAAACAGGAAATGCTTTTACAACGAAAGGGGGCGGAGCAGAGTAAGGTGAATATCATTTGCGCACATTGCTTGGTAATATACATCATACGGAGATAGCGCACACGTCTGCACAGTGGGGTTAACCCTTTCCTCCCAGGAGCAGCGGCACCTCGGGGTGACTGGGTAATTTCTCCATTAATGGGATCCATGATTGCAAATAAAGCAACACCGTAAACAGCCTGTCGACGGACTGCCAAGCGTGAGATTCATTTCATTTTAAATAGTCGATTTTCTCTCTATACACTCCACATACCAGGAATTTCTTTAGTTTCTTTTTTCAGCATCTGCAGTATTGGGTACATGGATAGAAAGTGTGATCTAAACCATGCAGATGCAATCAGCTGGAGATATATTGATATCAGTGCGCTGTGTGTTGCCAGATAAGTTGCATAAATACGGAGAAGCGGTATGGGCCAAAGGTGCTGTGATGGAGTGTTAGAAGAGAACAAAGCAGCCTGGCCAGTTAGGGATCTTGTCTTATCCACACAAGTATCCATTTTTATTATTATTACTACCTGTTTGCAAACTTATTTTCTTCTTTGATGGCACATTTCCTGACTTTTTGCACCCCTGTGTGATCTTAAGAGCTGTTGTAACATGTACATTTCTCCATGATCAATAAAGTCTTATCTTCTCTTATTAGTGACCCAGTGGCTGGGTGCAGCATGGCACCTTTACTTCCCATCACAGCGGCCTCTGACGCTCCAGGATGAATTATATTTAGAGTTTTGTACAAGAAACCTCCCAGAAACCCTAAAGTGACTGACCCTGGAGGCTCATAGAGGCTGCTGTGATGGAAATTGAAGGCGCCATGGTGCACCCATGCAGCGACAAGATCACTAAAAGGTCAAATACACACTAATTTCAAGCTTGTTTTTGTTTTTTTTTACACAAAAATCTAGTCCAGGGTACCTCAATGAGAAAATAAAGAAAATGCTTTGTTTGCCAGATAATCCCGCCTCTCTTCCCTGTGATAGATTCCGGGCTCTATACTCATACAAACAAACAAATACATTTTTGTTCTTCTTATGAGACTAAATAAACATTGATTTGTACAGCAAATACATTCCAATGTCATTAAATCTGTTGCAGACTATTTTGAATGGATTACTTTTCTTGGCTGTATATGCCGAGAGCTCCATGCAGATGACGGTCTCCTCCCCTGGGCCTCAGCTGGACGTCCTAAACAGGGGTCAAGGTGGGTCCTGTTCCCGGACCATCACTCTGTCGCACTGGGACGATTTACAGCCTCCCTCTCCCTCTGGAACACCTCCATCACTTTGCTCCCCCTCCTCCCTCTTCCTCTCCTCCCTCTCCCTCTGGAACACCTCCATCACTTTGCTCCCCCTCCTCCCTCTCCTCCCTCTAACTCTGGAACACCTCCATCACTTCGCTCCCCCTCCTCCCTCTTTCTCTCCTTTTTGAAACACCTCCATCACCTCTCTCCTTGTCCCCCCTCCTCCCCTTCTCCTCTTCCCTCCGTCCCTCTCCTCCCTCTCTCTAGAACATTGTCACCTCTCTCCTCTTTCCCCCTCCTCCCTCTTCTCTTACCTCTCTCTTCTCCCTCTCTTTCGATCACCCTTTATCACTTCTATCCCCTCTCCCTCTTCAGCCTCTGATTTCATGGACACCCATTAGTTAACACTACACCACCCCATTCTGATCCCTAAAGAACTCAAAAAACCTACAATGAGAAGCATTCTCCATTGGTTAGTAGCAGATTGTTATGCTTATTTTACTGTCTGTCTGTCTGTCTGTCTGTCTTTCTTTCTGTATTATTTTAAATCCAAGCCATCACAGGTGGACTTGGGGAGTGCTGACCAATCTATTTACCTTATCCAAGTAATTTTCACACCAAGTATCTCAAGAAAATGATTTTGCCCAATTTTCCAAATAACCAAATTTGACTCCATCCCTCTGCTTAATCTTATGTTTCCATTTTTTTTAAATAAATAATTAATGCATAGATTTGTTGCATTTGAGGCATTAAAAAATCTTCATTTTGCACAAAATGTACACTATTATGCCCTTAACTTTCCAGATTAGAATATCATGCGACCTATTTCTATCCGTATGAGAGACTTTGGGACAAAATATGAATTATTATTTCTTCATGTAATCTAAGTTTTACTTTCTAATGCTCCACCGCATCACATGACTTGTCCCACTTTCGCTACAATTGGAGGTGGTCGCCCAACTCTCCACTGAAGTGACCTAGCCCAGTGCTGTGAAGGAGCCCGAGTACCGCACTCATCCGAGCTATATGATGTTTTAGCAGCGCTCACATTCATCGTCCAACACATTTTTTTCCAGGGGATGCTCTTGTCCTCCTTACCCATCATGCTCTCTCTCTCTCTCCTTCTGTTTATCTACCCCCCCCCCCTCTCTCTGTCACTGCCCCGGTGTGAAGACACTAGACGCCTCACGCTCCAGCGAAGACGAATCCGGTGTCCTCTGCCTCCGTGTGGTCGTAAAACATCCCCCGGAAAGATCGCGACCTCCTACACTCCGCCCCCCTCCCTCCCCAGCCCGGGCAGAGGGGCCCTACATGCGCCCGCATAACTAAGGGCGCTCGCCGCGGGAGAGGGGAGGGCAGGTAAATAGCAGACAAGGATCCAGGCATGAGGAGAGACAAATGGAGACTAAATGCGCTGTGAAGAACCGGACCGATCAATGCCAAAGATATCTTAATTATGTTCATATCATTGTTGTTATTCTTTCTTTTTGGTGGCACAGAGGTTGACTTTCATCTCACAGCAAAAAGGTCCCAGATTCAATTCTCAGACAATGAAGCCTTTTTTATTTTAATTTTTTTATAGAGTAGGTAAAGATTCTTCAGGCTTCATCTGTACTCTGTTGAAGTGTAGGACATTTCTCTCTTTATCCAATGAGCTTCGTCAGCATTGAGCGAACTTGAAGGCCCGTGGGTCTATATAAAGACCAGTAGGAGGAGTTTACCTGTAAGTCCCACCTCTCGTTGTTCTAAAGGTTAGAGAACAAACAACTTACCCTATTCACACCTCATCCGTCTCACCCGCAAAGCCATCAAAATCGCCAGGGACCCTTCGCACCCATCACACAGTCTCTTCAGGGTGATGCCTTCAGGGAGGAGACTGCGGAATCTATGGGTCAGTTCCAGTCGACTGAGGAACAGTTTCATACACAGGGCCATCGGGAAGCTGAACTCCCTGCCCTCCCTCCCACCCCTCTTCCCCCTCCCCCCGCTCCACAATCAATGATGAGAGAAACCATTCACGTGGTTTGACAAACAAAAATCTTGAATCTTGAATCACTGCTCCTTACCTTCCTATTGTCTTGCCCTGGGCTTTCTTCTAAAGGTGCCCACACACTAGAGGATTTTAAATCTTTTGAGACTAAAGATCTGTGCACAGACCACACACACTTAAGGACAGATACGAGGACACACATACACACACATGAGGAGTCCCACCACAGATCATGCCAAGAGAGAAAGTTTTTATTGAGCCACGCCTCCTAAGACTAAAAATCTGGCAAAAAAATCCTCTAGTGTGTATCCAGCTTAAGAAGAAGAAGAAGAAGAGCTTTATTTATATAGTGCCTTTCACAGACAGAGTCACAAAGCACTTTACATGAGTTGATTAACATTCAGTCTTTGGGGTGAACTATTTTTTGCCTCAATGTGTTCATTGGTTTGAAATAGACTTGGATTTCTGGGATTTAGGATACCCACAGACTGAGAGGGCTCTCTGAACACGTTGTACTTCCTTTTCCTTTCCCTCTGCACTTGTAGGCAACTGTTTGTCTCTGTTTTGTTTAGTTATAATTACCCCTAGTTTATGCTGTGGACGGTGGTTAGAGTCAAACATCAGGTATTGGTCCGTGTGCATGGCCTTCCTGTAAACCTCAGTTTGAATTTATTGTTCTTTGACAATAAATGGCTTAGACAGATTGTTGTGTTATCATTCATATACTATGAAAAATGGCCAAAAGATTAAAAGGATATGTAAACTTAAAAGGGTATGTACACTTTTGGCCACAACTGTATGTGTCTATAGTCTTCATGGTGATTGTGAAGATCTAAAGTTCAGGGGACTTCCATGTCCAAACTGTTCAGCAGATGGAAGTACAGATTACTCCCATCACTTAGAACATAGTTCTGGAAAGTCAAGGTGCCTGACAGAGACAGAGCCGTGCAGTAATTCATCAATGATAGTAGTTTGATCCTCTGCGGTTCTACTTTTTAAATAAGTAAAACCGAATGATAAAACCCTGTGCTGCCTGTTTCTGTTGTGCATGAGTTTTAGTCCTCTCCAAACCTGCTTTAGTTCACATAGTCTTTGTGCTGGTACGTATCAGGATATGTTTGCAAGGCACTGTAGAAGTAAAATGTTTAAGGATGGGGTGAAAGTACAGTAAGACCCTGAAGTACCTGTTTGCAGAAAGGCTAACCACTCTGCCACCAGACACTCCAGCATGTGCAGCATCATCAAGTCCAAAGCCACAAAACCATGGGGGTTATAGCTTTTACAATCAACTTGAATAAACAACAAAACATCCACTACTTAACCCGCCCCAAGGGCCTGTGTATTCAAACCATTCAAAGCTTTATTCATCCATAAAACGACAGAGAATTACCAGGACGTCTTTAGGGAGCTGCTAATGTGCTAACGCTAAACGCATCACTGTTTTATTAGGCTGGATATGACCATGTTAAGATCATTAAGACTTTTTAACTGTCGACGACGGTGAGATTTGGGGAGTTTGCGTGTTTTAGTGCCTTTCATGAGCTGCTTCTTGTAGACGCTACAAGATATATTTGGTGTTTGAGATTTAAATTGCGGAGATCGTGCTTTTGAGCTTTCAACCGATGTAGTGTTTTATCCTTCTCACAATCCTAAGTGTATTCTGTTTCATTAATTGCCACGTGTCCGGTATCCTGCATATCCCACACTCCAATATAGGTCACACCCAAGCCTCCATCTTTACTGCCTCACCATTCAGACTGAACCAGCAGTGGTTTGGGCCAATCACATGGCAGTATTGGGGTATAGGGTGGGATATCCGGGTGCTACAAACGCAAGAAATGCCGTGCCGAAACCACCAGGGGGAGATTGCACCCATGCGCCATGGACTAGATAAAATAATACTTTATTGATCTCACAATGGAGAAATTCACTGAACGAGGACTAAACCAGGTCTGAGCAAGGGCTAAACCTGGACTCCACGCGCATGTATCTCCTGAGCAGTGCGCAGAGCAGCTCGGACCTGGACCTGTCCGGACTGGCCTATGGCTACAGTGTTTTTTTTGTATATTAAATTATGTGCCACGGCTGCCTGCTGGGCCCATGGTGCTGCCCAGGTCTCTGGCCCGGTGTGCTAACGCATCTGTGCCTTGTCTACGGTGGCCTTATCATGTCAATCACCTCTTGACTCCTCGTGAGACTTCAGTCACAGTCACCGGTTGCTAAAGTCATTTACACCGCGTGTGGTTAAGTTTGCAATGTTAAATAATAAATTAACCTAATATTTTAGGTTCAAATGCACAAAAATCTTGTTTTTCTTCATTCTACTGGTAGTCTGTTTTGCTCAAATAGAAAAAGAGGTCTGTCTCTAATTCTGGCCTGGTTCCAATAAAGGCCTGGTCCTCGAGGGCCAGGGCTTTTATTAGAGGAAACATGTTAAGGTAATTGAACAACACATCGCTTACCTTATTGTCTGATATAGAAGAAACTTAAAAACAGTTTAGACAGAGGATTTACGGTATATCAACAAAATTGCCCAATCAAAGCACTGACCCAAAACCTGAAAAAAAAAAAGTTTTGCCTTCACCTTCACTGCTCATTAGAGAAGAGATGAGAAGTTAAATTCATCTGAACTTTCCAACCCATATAATTTATCCAGGCTTGGAATCGGCACAATACTTCAGTCTTCTCTTGTAGCTTGTTGCCATCATATTCTTTACTGTTCTGTCTTCTGTTTTTGTCTCCCATGACAGAAAACCTATGAATACTTTACAGCAGCATGTTGAACAAAGCTTTGTTTTATACTTTTGCAATACACTCCATCCCTCTCGGTTTTTTACTTTGCAGAACATATCTCATCTCTCTCTTCCTCTCGCCTCCTGAGGGAAAAAAAAGAGTTCCAATCTCTTCTCCTCACAGTCTCCTCTCTCATCGTGGAACCCCGCTGCTCCGAACCTGATCGAGCCATCACCCGGACAGAGCCAGACAGCCCAGGGAGGGAGGGGAGTCGCCTCACTGTCCCATCCCCAGCCCAAGTGCACTGTCACTGGGGAAGACGAACAATCAGGCCCCCCTTCACAGCTCCAGGAGTCAGGGAGGAGGGAAGATTGTGTGTATAAGGGGTGTATAAGTTTCAAAGTTCACAAAAGGTTTTACTTTGGCGCTGCTATACAGATGGTACAATGGGTCGTCTGATGACCGAGAGGTCGGCGGTTCGAATCCCGGCTGCCGCATGTGCACACAATCATTGGGTCGGGGAGGACACTTCACCCTCCTTGCCTGTGTGAATGAAGTGAGAGAATGAATGTGTTGGTGGTGGTGGTGGGAAGGGCCAGTGGCGCAAATTGGCAGCCTTGCAACTGTGGCTACAATAGTAGCTCACCACCACTGAGTCTGGAGTGAATGAATAATGCCATGCAGTGTGCAGTGTCCAGAAAAGCGCTATATAAAACCTATGCATTATTTTTTATTATTATTGTAAAACTGAGGATATATTCAAATGAAAGCTATAAAGGCTAAATGTATTATTGAAGAACCAAGGCACTCCTCCCACATTCTCTCTAAACATTATCTATTTACACTTTCTAAAAAGCCTTTATTGTAATGGGCTAATACATATCCAAATCTTTTAAAACATGTTGCTGGTTTCTTCCCTTTTCCTGGATTTGTAATTTCAAAGTCTGTTTTCGCAAAATGTCTTTTTCCACATTCTAGGGACATCGCCTCTAAAATGTGCGTTGTGCAACATTTTATGTGAAAAAACGAAACCACGACAATTTGATGTGAGAGAAACTGGAGACAAAGTGCTCCGAAAGTCAGTACCACAAAAGTAGTTTTTAGGGGAAGGTCTTTGGCGTTTGGGGAACAGAACCTTAAGAGAAAAACGAAGAACCAAGAACCTGCACGGTTTTGACAAAAAAAACAAATTGCGATTTTTCGGACTGACATTGCGATTGCGATCCAATTCGCGATTTTAACATTATGTATTTATCTTGTATATTTTTACTGTCAGTTTTGTTGAGGCATGAGTCAATGAGTTGATGTTCAGTAGACAAGGGTGCTACAATATAGAGGGAACTTAAAATGTAATCAACGTGATTAACATATTTCTATTTTATTTTGAATTTGGGACTTCTTTTTAAGAAGAGATTTGACTTGTTACGAATCAGACCTAAGATTTACAGGAAACTTCTTAAAGTCATACTTAAGCACCTTTTCTTAAGAAACCATTCATGAATGAGGTCCAATGTTTTTAGGGGCCACTGTGATGAAAGTATATCAAGTTGTCAAATATCAAGTTGTTCTTTCTTTCTTTTTTTAGCATAAAAAGTTCCACCTTTAAAATGTTTCAGTGTCGAACTTCGGATACTTTGTATTTAGGCTTTATTTCATCAGGATTTGTTGATATAGAATTCCTAACCTGACTTACAGAGATTTTCAGCACCCCCCAAATAAAAGTGTTTGCATCAGAGAAAAAACAATATATTAAATAAAAAATACCCCCTGGAAAAAATCTAAATATTCGTATATATACGTTGATAAATGAAACCTGGCTCTATAATACTGATTTGTCAAGTGAAACACTGCATGGAAAAAAAAAAAACATTTAGTGATACCAATTTGAAACTTTTGCTGCAGATTAGATACTGTAGATAGATTGATACTGTACTTTATTCATCCTTCCAGGGGAAATTCAGTTGTCCAGCAGCATACAGTGTGTGCCCTACATCACCAAGCACTCTCATT
>OMNZ01028268.1:0-13583 GCA_900303255.1 Lesueurigobius sanzi | reverse complement strand
AAGGAGGAGGTTGTCAGAATCAATGTCTGTTTATTAATAATTTGGTTTTAGTGGCCTATTGCTGTTATTGTTATGTGTTATTAATTTTATTCTTATTAATCCTGTGCTTATTCTTCGCGATTATTCATATTATATTCCTTGAACGAATATGGGCGGTGGGTCACGCCCGGTCACGCCTCACTCTTCCTCATTCATCTGGAGCTCCGCCCCCTCTCAGACCGGCGCAGGTGACAAGTTGCATCTCAAGTTGCATTTGCAACTTGTCACCTGCGCTTGACATCTACGCTGCGCTGCAAGATCGGGCCCTTTGAGTGCAGAATGGGTTCACAGATGGATTTGGGGCTTTTAAAACAGTTTTGTGTTCCTAAAAAAAAAATCTTGGAAATACAGATTCAGGGTTGAGTACTCCATTAGTAGAAGGTGGAAACAACCAAAGTGAACAGGGTTAGTCAAAACTGCACGAATGAAGCAAAAATACTGCTCCAGGCACGTTTTTGATAAGAGACCACCATTATCACATGGTTAAAAGCTCAAACAAGTTTATTTTGCTTGTAATGTCTCCTTAAATATGAGTACTGAATAGTTTGGGTTCATGTTAGGTGCCAATTACAACTGTATGACAGAGAAACAGTTTTTGAAAGAAATTTATAAATAGAAAGTTGTCAAATGTTAGTCTTATGGATAAAAGTAATTTCTACTAGCCACCATCATGCACATACACATTCATACAGTATGTGCTGACAGAGAAGACATTCAACTTTGTGGCAGTTTTTGTTTCATGTGAATTAGCCCTGAAATTAGCGATGAATGAAGGCTAGAAATCTGTATCTTGACAGTTACCATAGTTACCTCCATGGAATTTCCAGCTGCCCTCCACCTCAATTTTAAACTATTAGCTCTTTAGAATGCTGTGATGTTACATGAATGCAACCTAAGCTATTTTCTATGAAGCTGTAACTGGGTGCAAAGTTTGCTCGGATAATCCAATGTGATTCCTCATTATCTGCAAATGAACAGGACAAAGGCGGGGGGGCGGCCGCGTGGTCACGCAGAGGGCATCATCTGGCAGCCAAGATGGTATCAACACCAACACCCAGCACAACGGCATTGTGGGAGAAGCGCCCTATATAGCAGCGGGGCATCTGCAGATTAGCGTCCAGGACCATTGGCTGTCCCGGGCCGGTGATCTGGCCCTGACACTCGGAGGCGCTTGTCTGTGTGCCTTCTGGACAGCGCTGCTCTATCGTCTCCTCTGACACACCAGTGACAGTGATTCAACAACCACAGCCAGGCCATAGCCGTAACAGCCTGTATTAAGAGATGACACACAGAGGTCCTTTACGTCAAGCTTATTTTGTGTGTTGGGGACACGAGGATGAGGAGGTGATGCCAATGACAATGTGCAAATCCTCTTTGTGTGGTTTTGTTGATTATGTTGCCACAGTAACTATTTTCCTATTGTTTTGTATTGAGTGGTGAAAATAAAATGCTTCTGACTGTTCCCTTCTGGGGTCGTCACAGCAAATTCTCTGTTTTCCAAGACTGGGGTGACTTGCATGCAAATTTGGCAGAGGTTTTGTCATCCTCCCAGTCTCGGCTGCTAATATGAGATTCAATAGCTTTATTTTGAAATTGGAAAAAAACTGCATATTTTTAGGAATAATGTCAAGTGTTTTATAGTACCATCTTTTCCATGAGCTTTATACTTTGGCAATTTGGTCGAACTATGGCTGTACCTTTAATAGCAATTACAATACAAATCCCAATTAAGCATCAGCATGTAACTTTTCAGGTTTAGCACCTGTAATCAGCTTTCACAATACCTGTACTAATGACTAATAATTTATATGGGAAACTGTGAGTAATGGTAGCACAATCAGCTAGGAATATCCTCAGAGTATTACAAATAAGTGCAATATCTGAAGAGGGCAGCAGCTCGGAGCATATAAGATAGCTGCATGTCTAATGCTGTATATTGACCCAAAGAACAGCCAAAGCAACTTGCATTGTATTTGGATCAAAACCTATCAAGTGTTGCTTTAATGATTGCAATTAACAAGTCACAAAGTATGCAATTATTTGGGTAATATAATGTTCTCTGAAAATATCTAAATAGTCTGTTACCGATGGGATTCATCATGTATAAAGCCTACTAACCCTCTAGCTTTGGTGCAATCATGCTCTGAATGCATGTGATTCTTATCACATATCATATTTCAGTCTTCTCTTACTGTGAACTTATCTAAAAAGTGCTCTAAGAACTGAATCAGGATTTTATGTCCAATAACTGCCTTTGTTTCATGCAAATAATAGTGGCAAAAGTTCAAAGATTTTTTTTTTTTACCTTTTATTAGACACTTTACTTGACAATGATCTCAAGAAGAATAGTTGAGATTTTGATAAACATAAACTGCTATTGAACTTTTGCTACAGAAAACACCTGGCTTTCTAAAATGTGGTTATCGGACTGAATTTGGGGTTTAATTTGTATTTTTACTATCATAATGCCATAGTTATTGCTAATGTGTTCAATATAAATTTCCCATATTCAGTTCCTATGCTGTTGTAGAGAGCAAAGTTGACATTGGATTATGTTTTCAGGTTTAAAAGCATCACGCTTGGCACAGTATAGTGAACAAAAATCAATCTGTATCTCCGTATACAGAGATACAGAGGATGTTGATGAGAGGGCTGCGGATGTCTTCAGGAAGCTCCAGTCTAATAGTTCACCCATTATGTCCCGGTGGTGCATGTGTTGTTGCTCCTGCATTCAGCAGGTGATAAGTGCTCAGTGCAGAGGAGGCAGGAGGCAGTGGATCCCACTCAAACATTTGGTCCAAGGACAGTGGCACATAGCTCTATCGATTACATGACTGGGCAGATCCTCTGTTGATACCTAGATAAGATATTAGTTGTACTATTGCTACAGGAGATAACAGTACAAGGCTGGCACCAAAGTAACACAGCAGATGAAAGATGCTTTGTTTCTATTATCGTAATAATCACATGCTGTGAGGCACAAGCACTAACTGCTTGCACCACCATGTCAACATGACTACTGTTACAAATACTGTTGACTTGAACTACTACTAGTGTTGTACAATAACTATTCATACTAATGCAGTCTACCACATGAGTCAATACCACAATCATACAGATATCAAAATATCTGAAGGTCCTGATTCATGTATTGATGAATATTGATGATTTTCAAACTCTGAGCTACAAATTCTTAAAAAACAAAATTTTTTTCTCCTAAAATGACTTGGAACTGTTTGTAACCTTAAAGCAGAGTAGGACATTTAGTGCATATGGTGCTCTGTTCAACCCACAGCTCAGTGCATCTGTGCTGTGCTGCTTCTATAAAGATAACATTGTGGCCAATCTGCTCTGAGGGATTGAGTTTCCACTGGCGTGGACTGTTTGGGATGAGGCAGTCTTTAACGTATTTACGGCCTGAGAGAGTGTGTGTTGTGATGATGTGCAGTTGTTTGCTGTTTGAGAAGCTGTCATTAGTTAAATAGCCCCATGCAGAGATCAGGCACGATGAAGTATAATTTAGAGCTGCTATAATGATGTCCCTCTTCAGCCCTGTATATGCTGTATGCCTAACAGTGTGCTGCTTTTCAAAGAGAGTCCACTAATGCCAGAACATCCTACTGCTTTTACTTGTTGTGATGTTAATGTGTCTAGTTATGTGAAACTGATGAAGAGTGCACTTTTAGGGACTTCAACCCTACGCCATTGAAGTTTGAATATGAATTTGTATAAATCAAATGTAACGGGGAATACAATATAAATGTCATACTTCTGTGTGTTTTTCCATGTGCACAGTGTGCAGTGAACCTGTTCTCAACAGTGTGCAGTGAACCTGTTCTCAACAGTGTGCAGTGAACCTGTTCTCAACAGTGTGCAGTGAACCTGTTCTCAACAGTGTGCAATGAACCTGTTCTCAACAGTGTGCAGTGAACCTGTTCTCAACAGTGTGCAGTGAACCTGTTCTCAACAGTGTGCAGTGAACCTGTTCTCAACAGTGTGCAGTGAACCTGTTCTCAACAGTGTGCAGTGAACCTGTTCTCAACAGTGTGCAGTGAACCTGTTCTCAACAGTGTGCAATGAACCTGTTCTCAACAGTGTGCAGTGAACCTGTTCTCAACAGTGTGCAGTGAACCTGTTCTCAACAGTGTGCAGTGAACCTGTTCTCAACAGTGTGCAATGAACCTGTTCTCAACAGTGTGCAGAGCCATTTAAATCGGTGTGGGTTTATGTCTCACTGTAAGGTCACTGTATGTGTGACCGGTTGTGGGCATAATTGGATGCAGTGTGTCATGTTGCCACTAGAGGTCGCCTTTAATTGCACATTGCACCTCAGAACTTTCAGTTTACAGCAGTGGTGTCAAACTCA
Source organism: Lesueurigobius sanzi (assembly GCA_900303255.1). Taxonomy (NCBI): domain Eukaryota; kingdom Metazoa; phylum Chordata; class Actinopteri; order Gobiiformes; family Gobiidae; genus Lesueurigobius; species Lesueurigobius sanzi. Next base: position 9,178 of record OMNZ01028268.1, on the reverse strand, counting down.
TTTTGAGTCATGGGCTGAAATTCATCTACCACAGCAATTTGTGGCCACATATAGTAAACAATTGAGAAAACAATTCAATAAATGAATAATCACAAAAAGCTCTTTGATATTTCAGGACATTTGATCTACAGTCCTGTATGGCCAAAAAAAAGCCCAACGGGAGCGTAGCATAATAATAATGGCTCACACTTGTGTTGCGCTTTTCAACCCTGTGTCACAAGTTTCTCAAAGCGCTGCACTGTACTCATTATTGATTCACTTCACATTTGGTGGTAGTAAGCTACTATTGTAGCTGTTCTTGATCTAATGTTGTCAGTGCTGGACAAGAGTGGAATTCCTTCCTTTTTAAATTTTGGCTTCCCCTAATGGTTAGAGTGAGCTTCCTGGTTATTTCTTAAAAAAACAAACATAACTCCTCACAGGAATGGGCTAGAGACTTTGTTTTACATACTTTTTATGCTATAAATCCCAGGCTGGATGAAATCGTCTTGCGGTCCAGTTCCAGCCGTACGTTTGACACCTCTGGGTTACATCTTTCATTTCGGAGCAGCCTCCTGTTGTTATGTTGGTTGCATGTCCATCCAAATTAAAACCTTCTGGAGGCATTTTATTAGCCCTAAAATAGTCTATTTTGATATAAATTGATGGAGACACAACTACAGAATGTCTCCTTCAGAACCACTATTGCACTGATTTAAATGTGGATTAAGTGAACTACATGTTTCATTGGCGACTACATGCATTTTTACTCATTTTCTTTGATCCTTATCTACGCAAATGTTCCACATAAGAAGAATAGAGTTTGAATGATTGCATCAATTCCATTTTATTATTTATTTTTGTGTGATTATTGAAATAGTGATAAGGCTGATGCAGGACCTTGAGGATTATTGCATGACAGATAAGAGCAGCCTTCAACCACCACTTTCTTTTTATCTATTACAGTTAGGACTTCTTATTCTTATTCAACCGCTCAACATGAAAAAAAAAAAAAAACTTTTATCTACATTAAATATAGGAGACTTACAGTTCCACATGCAACACTACGCTCAAAGCCAGTCATAAATAATTTCTGCTTTATTAATTTAGCACAAAAACTGGCTTACAAATGTAATGCTGTTTGCTAATATAATGTTACAGTTGCTAACCACCTTATTTAATTACATTCATTCTTTACAAATGGTTGGAGCGGTTTCTGTAACAGCCTGGGCACCCCCGCTGACAGCACACTAAATCTCCACAGTTAGAAATCAGCGGTTGAAGCAGCCAATTGGATTTTCATATGATTTGAGTCACACTACACTGGATAGCCCTATGGAGCGGCAACATAAACAAAACATAGTGTGGATTTCCTGGCAGCTCAGCCCGATGCAGCCTATAAACAGTGAACACATATATACACAGGCAGTGGGGGGTATAAGGAATAAACAGTGCAGTAAACCTAAATATAGCTTTATGCAGCTATCGGCCCCAGCCACCTGAGCAAAACATATGCAGAGTGAGCTCCCTGTTAAAGTCACAGGGATATGACCAGAAAATAAAAAGTTTGCTGCTAAAAAATAAATAAATAATAAAAATGTCATTTGTTTAAAAATATAATTATTGTATGAATTTTGATTTGTTTCAACAACTTTGAGCTATAAAGGTCCTACATTCACCTATGGATTATTCTGCCTCTTTAAATTATTAGAGGGCACGCAACCCACTCCTAATGTTTCAGTGATTTTGTGTTAGTGGTGACTCTCAGTCATCCAGGAATAATCCAATGTAGAAGAGATTTTCAAATCTCGTCGACTGGACTGGGTTGATTGAGTTGAGGTTGTTTTGGTCAAGAAAAAGCTTCTGAAGATAGAAGAAACATCCTCAGCTCAATCAACTCACTCCAGTTGATATTTGAAAATATCTAGTGTGATGAGTAATTGCTGGACAACTGAGAGCCTTGACAATCACGCCATGGGGTTGAGAAGGCGAGTCTGAGCACTGAATCCATGCATGTCCTTGCTGAGAGCACCTGCTCTAGCTCTTAAACTGTGCGTTGCATGTCTGGACACACCCTGTATAACTCAAGCCTCTAATGAAATGTCTGACCTTTTTAAATAAAATATGAATCAATTAGAAACAGATTAAAGTGGGTTTGCTGCAGTCAGCGTTTCCTGTTCAATGTCACTTGACCTTGGATTCCTCTTTTGCTCCGATTCCTCCTCTCCACAGGTTATTAACACTAGAAATACTGCATTCATTCAAACAGTGAAGTTTGTGAAGGTTCTCAGTCGTACAGGAGTTGTCCATCGTAGGCAAAAATTCTTCAGTCTTCATCTGTACTCTGTAGTTGAAGTGTAGGTCGTTTCGATCTTACTCCAAAGATCGTCATCAGCTAGGAGGGGCCTAGAGGCTGACTCCTCCTGCTGGTTCACTGTCTTTATAAACCCACAGCGTGCTCCAGACCTTCAGTAGCTGATGACGATCTTTGGAGTAAGATCGAAACGTCCTACACTTCAACTACAGAGTACAGATGAATACGGAAAAACAGTGAAGTGTTTCAACTTGAAAGTGTAACAACAATAAAAACCAACAAAAAAGTGACAATAATGAACATCACTCTTTTTAATGTTAACATCATGTATGGCAACACTTTGATAAAAGTAATGACTTTAAACTTTACTGGCGGTGGATCTTTTGCCCTGCGGCAGAACTGTACAGAGCTACAGAGCACAGGGTCGCAGCTGCACTTAGAGAACCTAAAATTGTGGCCTGCTAATAAAAGCACTGAATGTTCCCGGGACATTGCATCCACGGTCGGCAAGACTCCAGGGGCAAGATGTCAGCTCCCACGCCACTACAAGGAATATATACTATGTCACGCTAACTTTCTCATAACTTACTTTCCCATCATTTGTTTTGAGTATAGTTTTTGAGGAAACTGTTGGCAGAGACTACCTGAGGAAACTTAAAGAGTCTTGCCTGAGGACGTTGTGTCATTGTGAGATGGTGCAGGATTTGAATCACTAATTGTTCTAGTTCAGGCATCAACGATTTCAGATCAACTTGCTGCTCTTTACACCAGCTCTTTGTGGCTTTTTGACTATTTAATTTATTTCTCTCTGTGTGATCTGGTTCAGGACAGGTTTGGTCCTGGTTCAATCTTTGTCTAATCTGGAGTCCTCATTTAGACCTAATGTAATTATGATGTAATTAGATTTCACATTCACAGTAAACATACTAAACCAGGTCTACATCAGGAGGACTAAATCCACATCTAAACCAATACTATACAATATAGGACTAAACATTGAATTGGTTGTGGCTCTACGCAAATTCACATTTAGTATCTTCGGGAGGAATTGGATCTTTGAATCCAAAAGTTTTCCGACCTGTGTTCTAGTCCAAACTATTACTTTGGTCACCTTTTCACGGCACTGTTTTTGAAAGTGTAAATGCAGTATATTAATGTGTTTCAGACACATTTTGCACACTTTTGACCAGAATATTTTGCTATAGACCTTTCTCGGTCATGTGACTTGGAATGGAATGCCGGCCTGTTGGTTGGCATTCCGCTGATTTTCTCCATCTGCTCCATGTTATTAGCTGTTCTTTACAATGGTGTTATCGGTCTTGACGCTCTCCAAGACGGTTCAGCACTTGAGTGGTCAGGTCAGACAACGATATCTGAACAAATGCTCGTTTGTCGGAGCTCAGGACCCGTCATGTGACTTTTTCTGTCCACAAGACTCTGATTGGTCAGAGCATAGAGATATAGCATGTTTTGATTTGAATTGCTTGCAGCAACCCATTGTTGCAACATAAGTTCCGCTGCTGATGATGTCAGTTGAGAAAGGTCTATAAATTGTTTTTCACTACATGGCAGCAGTTGTTTTTGACAAACCCATGGATGGTACGGTGTAATAAGTGTCAAGTTATTGCGCCAATCACCTAACCCTCGACAGACGATTGATGTGGCAAAGGAGAAGAGCAAAATACCACAGCGAATGGCAGATTGTGTAGTGAAACGTATATAATCTATGTCCTGCTGTTATCCCCAGTTAGAATTATTAAATGTAGCAGAAATAGTTTAGTTTAGTTTAGTTTATTTATTTATTTGAGCAGTAAACATAATGCTCAAAAGGAGTAGGCTGAAGCAAAAGAGCTTATAAGCACCTACCCCAAAATCCATACAATAAAATGTGTCATTTCAGAAACAGTGCAGAATGAACAAAACAACAAAGAAACAACAGCAACAGGCTTCTATCCTGTTCACTTACAGTATGTGACCAAGAAAGAAAGAAAGACATTTACATTAGTCGTTAAGGCAATATGAAGATGACAATGTTCAGTCACATGACCACTGTCATGTACACACAAACACACACACATGTACCAGTTCATAAATTAACTTCATCTTACTACATTATCAATCATACAATTAACAGGATCATATTTTGATTTGTCTAACTTGTTATTTAAGTGGCTATATTAACACAGACCAAAAGTTGTGTTAATATAGCCTGTATGTAGGCCTGCTACATACAGGCAGAGTGGGAGGCGAGCATTACTGTAACTATGTGTCATCTGGTATGTGTCCTCTGGTAAACAAAGTGATATCTGTCAGTGCAGGGAGTCAGGTGGGGGTGGGACATGCTGCTGTCCTGCTGCTGAATATCTTTTTGGTAAATCATTGTTTGCTGTGTTTGGGTTAGAGCCTGTTATCAATGACCCGTGAGTAGTGGCCAGAAAAACATTACTCAGTTTAATGCGTTTCTATATGTACCTCTTATTGTCTTGTCATCACTCAACACTGATAGCGGATAAATGCTTTTGTGGGGATGGGGAAAGGGAATCTTATTTGTATAGCGCTTTTCCTTTGACAAAAGTCATCCAGAGTGTTCCATACTTGTAGCCACATTGTCCCTGGGGTAGAATGACAATCTGTGCCAACAGACCCTCCGAACTAGCCTGGCAAGCCAGCCTGACTCCATAAGATACATTAGAAGACAGTCTGGGATTGCGCCTTTAACTGGCTTTCAAATTCCAGACTAGAGGCGGGACTAACAAACCCATCATAAACCAATCAGAGAAACATGGATGTGATGTAAAAGCAGTAGGAAGAGTGGCGAAAATGTTATTTTTGAAAAGAAAAACCTTCAGAGCAGCCAATCATTGTGGTCAGCTCATTCGAAACAGAAGATAAGGCCGTGCTAAAATATCGCTCCGTTGCGGCCGCCATCTTGACTAGTTTGTTGACGATGAAAATGCCTCCCGTGCTGTGATTGGTCTAGCTTGCCAGGCTACCTCCAACCACTCACACAGGCATTAGGTGAAGTGTCTTGCCCAAGGACACAACAGTCTGCATCTCCCCGATCTGATCATGAGACGACCCACTCTACCATCTACACCACTGGAGCTTCTGAGAATCACAATTTTTAAGTCTTAAGGTTTTGGGTTGTAGAAATAAAAATGAAACGTTAAAATAAAAGGTTTTGTAGATTTTAAAGTAGTTATGAGACAACAATGCCATTTTTTATTTGAATTGCCTGTATCAAATTTGACAAATGTTGATTGGCCCTTATGAAGTTATTTGGAACTTCAAGTGGTTAGCAAAGGAATAATTATTGTGACTATTGTATGCTTATCATGGTTACATGTGATCTAGCAAAAAAAAAAAAAAGTCTTCTTCCATTGAATGCCTTGACAAAAAAGTATTTAATTCACTTCTTGACCTTTGCTGAAAGTTTCTTGAAAATTCACTGATGCATTTTGAGTTTTGTTGCTGCGCATACACAGTTGTTCCTGCCTTGCTTTCTACAATGTTGTTCCCATCTTGCATATGCAGTGCTCTGACACATAATGCTTTAGGTGGAGGTAGAAGTTATATCCAATGTAAGCAAATCATTACCAAATCACCAGAAGAAAAGGTGACATTTCCTCTGACCTGTAAAATCTTAAAGAAATAAACTTCTTTAGGCTACTGAACTTTTTACCTTAATGATTCACTATGGCAAAACCCACCAGTGTTATCTTAGTGAACCACAGACTATTGTCATGAATAAACCATGGGTCTATGTGCACCCAGCGATTCTTTTATCACTACTATTTCATCAATTATGTACGTGCTAAAAGTGGACCAAAAATGGGTCACTGCTGGATAGACTCACTTAGCTGAAGGCCATCTAACGGAAAGAAAAGACGTGCATCAGAGGAGTGCAGTAAGGGCAGTCAGCTAAGGGCAGAGTGGGCCCAGACAGAAGCCCCTTTGTCTTTAGTTTGTGCTATAATCTCAGGGGGGCTGTGTTTAGTAAGGTGATATCACAATTACTCCAGGTCTCTTGGGGACTAGTTTGGATTTTTGGAATTTGAGAATAGACACCAGCTGCACAGGCTCGATTTCTGAAGTTATTAGTTCCTCCAACTGCATCGGCATCGCAGCATATTCCTTCCTGATTATTTTGCATAAACTACCACTGCAAGGCAAAGAGTGGATTATACATCAACTATGGTTAGCCTATGTAGTACGGAGGTGGGGAAACGAAGGCTGGGGCTAAATGTGGCCCACCAATCCGTCCCACAAAACACGACCGGGTGAAAGCCACCAATGTGAAGAAAGATTCTTCAGAAAGATTATGCATAATTGCTATTTTTGTTGCTTTTTAATGCGACACACACACACACACACACACACACACACACACACACACACACACACACACACACACACACACACACACACACACACACACACACACACACGTGGGAACAAGTCACTTTATGTTTTTATGTTAAAATGAGGCCTTTTATGCATAAAAATGCATTGACCTATGTTTTCAGACAAAATCTTAATAATGGGTTAATGGGTAGAGCAAAGCTTAAATGTATAGTTTTATTTTGTTGATCAGAATCAAAATTCGCTATATTGCCATTGTCAAAGAACATGAACAAACATGAAACATAAACTGTAATAATGATAAACAATAAACTATGAAAAAATCATAAGGAATATAAAACTGTAAGGGCATGCATAACATTTTTTGATAAAAAGATAAAAATCTAATAAAATAACAAATTAGCACAATGCAAAAACAGCAGCATAAATGGGTGAATATATAGATGCACAGCACATTAGCAGCAGATGTGAGTGTGGACATACCACATAGTGCAAATAAAACAGTGCAAATGTCAGTTTACATTAGTCTGATATAGAGCTGCCAAGTGTTCATTAGTCTAATAGCAGAGGGGACAAAGCTGCAGGTTCTGGTCTGGATGGACCGTAGCCTCCTCCCTGAGGGGAGAGGGTCAAACAGTTTGTGTCCTGGGTGAGAAGGGTCAGCTGTGATCCGACCTGCACGCCTCCGGAGACATACAGGTCCTGTAGAGATGGAAGTCTAAAGTCAATCACCTTCTCGGCAGAACACACAATGCGCTGCAGTCTGTGGCCCTGATGGTGGCGCCAGCGTACCACACGGTGATGGAGGAGGTGAGGATGGACTTTATGAAGAACTTCGCCAACATCTTGGGCAGCCAGTTGAGTTTCCTCAGTTTCCTCAGGAAGAACATCCTCTGCTTGGCCTTCTTGATGAGGGAGCTGATGGTCAGTCACTTCAGGCCGATGGTGAGGTCACCACAATGTGAGAAAAATGCATTTTGAGAAAATAGTGATTGAAGTTAGAATTACACTGATGCACTGTTGCGGATTTGGCCTGAAGCTCCCCCTGCAGGCTGTTCATCCAACAACATGGCTGGCAACTCTGTGGCGTCGCGATGTACACACTTTGCTCATAACAGATCCAATGTTGGATTATGGGCTTTAAAATGTGGAGGACAGTTTTGGGTTATAACAATGACACAATGTTAGTGCTGAAACCATGAAAGTCAACCAGGAAGAAATGATCAAAGTGAAGAGGACAGAAAACTGTGAATGAAGTGAAATACTCCAGGTCTCCAGGTGGAACAACGCTACATGAAAAGTCGATTTTAAATCTCCTTTAAATAAAGTCTCCTTCAAATAAAGTCCATTACAGCTTTCACGCTCATCTCTGTGTGCAGTACCCATTATGTTGCACCTCACATAACCCACGGATCTGATTGTGAACGCTGCTATTCTAATCATTCAGGCTGCACCTGTGTTTTCAGATGCCAATAAATGATTCCAATTGCATTTTCCATTGTGATCATCCACCTGTGAGGAGATAAAGAGCCTATAATCCACCTGACCTGGACCTTCACCTCATGAGAGAGCGCTAATTACACAGTTAGCTCCACCATTAGCTGTAGGATCATTGTATCGAAGTTGATAATGAGCAGTGGTGGAAAGTAACAAAGTAAAAAGTACTTTTACTTTACTTAAAGGGACTCAACAGAGGTTGTTCATTTTCATACTCGTGACTGCCACCTCTGGCCGTCCGCGTAACTGCAATCTCCGTGTTAAGCTTGTGCATGACCTGGTTTAGTTGTGGTTTAGTCCTAGTTTAGACCTGGTTTAGTCATGGTTTAGCTGTGGTTTAGTCCTGGTTTAGACCTGGTTTAGTCATGGTTTAGACCTGGTTTAGTTGTGGTTTAGTCCTGGTTTAGGCCTAGTTTAGTCCTGGTTAAGACCTGATTACTGGCGGCACGGTAGCGCAGTGGTTAGCGCTCGTGCTTCACAGCTAGAAGGTCCTGGGTTCGATCCCGGGGCCAGGACGGGGCCTTTCTGTGTGGAGTTTGCATATTCTCCTCGTGTCTGCGTAGGTTTCCTCCGGGTGCTCCGGTTTCCCCTACCACCAAAAACATGTACAATAGGCAAGGATGAATGATGTCTGGGTGAGTGAATGGTGGTGATCGGAGGGTCCGTTGGTGCATGATGTGTGCAGCCACACCTCTGTCGGTCTGCCCCAAGGGGCAGCTGGTTACCACTGGAGTGAATGCAAAAATCATCTCATGTAAAGCACTTTGTGTCTGTGAAAGGTGCTATATAAATAAAGCTCTTCTTCTTCTGATTTAGTTGTGGTTTAGTCCTGGTTTAGTCATGGTTTAGACCTGGTTTAGTTGTGGTTTAGACCTAGATTAGTCCTGGCTTAGGTGTGGCTTAGTCCTGGTTTAGACTTGGTTTAGACCTGGTTTAGTTGTGGTTTACTCCTGGTTTAGTTGTGGTTTAGTCCTGGTTTAGTCATAGTTTAGTTGTGGTATAGTCCTGGTTTAGTCCGGGTTTAGA
>OMNZ01028264.1:13363-27935 GCA_900303255.1 Lesueurigobius sanzi | reverse complement strand
ACACATTTCATTCATAAAGCAGTGAAACAGTGATTTTGAGGCGTTCTTCCCTTCTCTCTCGCCGTACCTTAATCCTCTGACACCGCTGCTGCGAGACACTGTAGCCCTGCTGCCGTTCATGAGGGGAACACAGTGTTTGTTTGCTGTGCGTGTGCAACAGTGATACAGCGTTCTGCAGAGACCAGCTGCGCGTCACTTCAAAGGGCCGAAGGTTAAAGGGGAGGAATTTTAACGCTGCGTTAATTTATTTTATCGCGATAATTCTACCATTTTGACGCAATGCGTTAACGCGATAATTTTCCCAGCCCTACATTAAATATAATTCAAACTGGCATTAAATCAAAAGTTCTTGAAAAAATAATGACATTGTTCAACTACTTTTACTGTAAGAGTCTAGACTGCAGTTTTGGCAGAAATGATACACTATTTCTGTTGAAAAGTTCTCCATCCTATCAAATTGTCTATTTAATGTGGAAATTAATAATGAAAACCAACCGATTTATGGCATTAAAAATGAAGTATTTGGGCATTAAAATGGCATTAAAAAGCATTAAATTTGACTTTCTGCTACCTGTATAAACCCTGCAAATACACTTACTTTGAGTCATTTTAACTTAACAATATGTCATTCTTACAGTGCAACGTAGAGTTTTGTAGGGTTCTTCTTCAGTCAATAAAAAAGGGGGGAAAAGTTCCCAGGGAAAGGCTGGAGACCCACTTTTGGGTCCCAAACCACCAGTTGAGAAGCACTGGATTAGATAATGGTGTGATCAGTGTTATTAGTTATTGGATTAGTATCTGTTAAAACAATAGTGTAAGTTCTTGTTAAGGTTGTAAGATTAATTGGGATTCAGGACCACAGACAATACTATTGCAACTCCATGACAGAAAATTTACAATTGGATGTTTTCTTTACTCACCCAGGCCTGCCAACACCGACATTTTTGTTGTGTCAAATCTGACATTATTTCATGCAGCCCTGACCTAAGCCATGTACATTTCTGAGTCCCGCCCACTCCTGTGCCCCCTATCACCCTCCACGGCTGTTGCTTCAAGTCTTTTTGGCGCTTGTTCAGAGAAATCCCCAAAGCGCCTTCTCAGCTCCTCAGGTCCCGCTGTTGACCTCTGGTGGTCCGTGTGCGTTCGTCTCCCTCCTTCCTCTGTGATTCCTTTGTTTTGGAATATATTTCAACTTAGCCTTGAGGCGTGTGTAACTCGGGGTCCCACTCAAAATCAATTCTGAATTTGAGACACGCTATAGAAACACAGCTATTGAAAAGCATTTGATTAAAAGGGCATCTGCGGTGATTATTATTCTAATGTAACCTCGGGTCAATATTGTTTCCCAGAGCTAGTGCATATTGATTTCTGATCTAAAAATTAACACAGATACAGGGTGAATAACTCTGCAAGACAATTACCCCGCCTTGCAATGCTAATGACATATTCAGAGATCTACATTAGGGCATGTTTTAGTTCAGGGGTAAATCCTCCATTATTAGACACTTGTTACTCCCACAGTAGTTCATACTTTCTTCCCCGCACACCGGATTTTCTTCAGGAAATTAACGACAACCACTGTACATTGTGTTGGCTTCATAAATCACAACCAAAAAGCTAAATTTGAGGCTGACTCCTTCTGCCTGGTCGGTCCCGCTCTATTGTCTGCTGTATGACCTACACTTCCCCTCCTTCTCTTACATTGTTACCGATCAACCCCAGCGAAACCCGGCCCGGCATTGATCTTTGAACCGGAGTCGTGTTATCCTAAATCACAAAGTCGCAGTTCTCTTGTAAAGCTCTTTACGGGGGCCAACATGTACACGACGCTCGCCTGTTAAAAACAAGGCGGCTCCATCGGCCGCGGGGAGACGCTGGCCGGGTGACAACTCCGCCGCGCATTAGGCATGATGTAGTGACTTTAGCCTTCTGTGCGCTTGTTGCTGTTATTGATTCATCTGGGGGCGCGCACTCTCTTTGTTTCCCCCCATTGTGCACCGACGACGTGGGTCTGGTTTAGATCAATGCCTCGCGGTGCGTATTGGTGATTTAATACATGTGCATATGTTGTTTTGCGTGTCAGGAGCAGAGCCGCGCGCATTAAGAGCAAGGCTTTTTGAATTATGACACTCAGGAGCCGACTGTGTGTCTATCAACACTCCATTGTAATCAGCATTGGGGCTAACATTTAGACAAAGACACAATGCTAAGCTAATGCGGCGATGCTTGAACAAAGGGAGACAAATAGCTTTTGATTAGCATTTTTCAAGGGCAGCAAAACTGATTTTCTACCATGCATTAATTACAGTTAGCCAAAGAGTTGCTGCACATTTGCAAAAGGAAAATGAATAATAAATGTGATATTTGGAACTCATAAAGAAATGGGTTCTGTCCTGCTCATTGTAAAGTCGTGTACTTTTGTATAATGCATCTAAGCCTGGACCGAAATGGCATCCATTAACCTGGCTCTTGCTAAGTTGAAAACAGATGTTTGGAAGAGATGAACACTGTCTTGTATTTGAACCACATTTTCAGCATACAGTATAATGCACTAATGTACTTTGAAGAGATAAAAAAGGAAAACTGTATCTCTGAAAATAATTTTCTAACTAGGCCTGAACTATTTTTGATGAATACCTAATTGTAATTTGATTTGTGATCTTCTGATCTAACCCCAACGACTGAGGTTTTTTTCTGCCTTTAGTCTCCAGCGTTTCACTAAGGCTGAAATGTAATAATTAGTGCCATGATGTACAGTATAATAGCACACACGTGCTGTCAGTCCAGCTACAGCAGAACCGAAACTCAATTCACAATGAAATTTTTGTGATAATATTATGAATGGCAATAATTTCCATATCATCATCGACTCTCAATTGCATGAAAAATATACAACATAAATATGAAGAGTTCATTTGCAAAAACAGATAAGTGCCATTGACAAAAATCAACATATGCTTGTAGTTTTCTCTTTCTGAAGGTGTGTTTTTAATGACCAGATCTATTTTAGTGAATATATGAATTCACTTGTTATGGTATGGATCAAATTGATTCAACTTTACCTTTACTGGTGTCCCCTGTAGAGCACAGTAATCAATATCTAAAACTATATTGCAAAAAATTCAAAATGGAGATATCTGTTTTTGCAAATAAACTCTTCATATATAATATTAAAATCGTAAACCGAATTGCGATCACAATATCTGTCTCAAGAATCACAATAGATTTTTTGTCAAAATGGTGCAGCCCTAATTTGTGATTTACATTTCATAATTGTGAAGTATAATTATTCATAATTCAGAACCTGTTTCAGAGGTTTAAACTAAAGCAGCTGTTACACCAGACTCCTATCTACCTCAATATTTGCATCCTTTGAGATTTTTGTCACCTCCCACTATGCAAATTCTGATTTCAGTTGTGAGATTCTTGCACCCATAGGTCTGCAGGAAAGTATTTTCAAGAACATTTTACTGTAGAACACATTACAAGGCGACCTCAGCCACTCGTTTGCAGCCAGTAACCAGCAGCAGACTCGCGCATACCTGCCCTGTCTTGCTCAAGGGCATAACAACAACAGTGGGCCACGCAGCTGTTTGCGGAGATAGAACCGCCAATTTCAACTGTCTGCTTTAGATTGGACACAAATACCACATGAATGACATTTCACATTGGTTACTGTGCTGCACTTGTCCCTACCTCAAGGAAGTACAGACTCTTAAAATGTATAGACTGCGTTTACGTGACACCAGAACAATCTAAAGAGCCTATAGTTTCAAATCGAGGTGGAGCGCAGATGGAAAATCTGTGCTGGTAACTGACAAAAGTTGTTGTAGTTTTGGGCCATTGCTGCGCTCTGGTTTGCTAAATAACATCCAGGCATTCCACGCAGGGAACAGCCAGGCATTTCGCCCCAGATAGTAAACACATGCCTTTTCCGTCCCTAGTGGCCGGTCGCCCAGTTACAGTTTGTTACAAGGACAAAAATGCAGATGGGAAAATAACAGAAACACCTTTTGTTTATAAAATGAGTCATCCACATGAATCAAAAACAGTGCATCACAAAGTTCTCTGTCAGCACATACAGTATGAACTAAGGTCTAATTATTTTCTCATAAAGGGGTCCAAAAGTGGAGACAATATTTGAAAACATGTGCCAGTAGTCCATAATAATAATATGGCAGGTTTGTGAATCCAATCCATCTATTTTGGAAATTACTTAAAAAAAACTGTTTCTCTCCCATAGAGTTGTATTGGCACCTGAAGTAAGCCAGTGTTTCCCAACCAGGGGTACGCGAGAGGTTAGCAGGGGGTACTTGGAATAATTTCAGATAAAAAATGGGATGAAACAAGTTGTATTTTTGATTATCATGGTCAAAGAAAAGACATTTTAAAACATTTAAATGTAAAGAGTGAGATTTTGAGAGTATTTAGCTGTCTTTTCCTGATAAATTGAAGTTTTTGTCTAATTCACTTTCTAACTAATCAACAAAACCATCGAAGCATGGGGTACTCTGGAATAAATTCAAGGCCCAAGGGGTACGTGAGACAAAAAAGGTTGGGAACCACTGAACTACCCAACTGAAATAGGATTCTATATTGCTTGATCTTGTCAATCTAAAGTCATTTTGCAGTACTACCTCTTGGCCATCCTTCAAATACCCCTCACTAAAAGAGCTTATGCATGAGATATTCTATATATTTTCTGTAGCCTTTAATTCTAATATATTCCTGCCAATAACCTCAGAATGTGCTCGGGGGCGGCTGCGTTTGTTGACTTTTGACTTTTTAAAAATACCCTCCTCTATTTTAACATCTGAAATGCTGTTCAACACATTACAGTCTGCCTGCATAGTAGCACCATAGTTTATCCTGCCTTGAGACGAGACTGCGCTTATCAGATATTGGCCGTAGCGCATGCACGCACACGCGATCCAGGGCTCCGGCGAAAGGGTCAAAACTTTATCTTTGATTCGGATCACACGTCGCATATAGCTGTCACGTCTCTATTACTTACCACACAAAAGCCAAGCGTACAATTACTTCACAGAAGGGGTTCAAAGATATAGATACACGATCCAACCCAAGCAAGAGCCGAACCAGCGGATACCACATGTGCGAGATGATTTTTATACCGCTTTTCACTTTTTGTGGGAGGTCTGGAAAGTTGCTTGAAGTTTTTGTCAGGCAGCACGGGCAAATTTAAAGTGTTTGACAACCAGAAGATAGTATGAGCATTAAAGGGAGACACTGCAGGCAAATTTTCAGGTTTTGGGACAGTTTGTTCTCTAAACATATAAATCTTTACCTGGAAACAAATACATGACCTAATATTTACAATAAGGAGTTTAATTATTACTCTAAATGTTTCTCCTTAGAACTATATGGGAAATGATCTCAAAATTCCTCTTTTCTCACAATGTTGCAACGACATCTCCACTTTAGTAGCTCATACAGACTTTACCCCTATTCACATGCAGTGTCTGGCCCTAATGTGACGCAATCATGACCGAAATGACAAAGAATCAGCGCCGAAAAACAATAATTAACCGTTTTAACAAAGCACATACAGACTTTGGAGCTGCCAGACTGAGCTCACTGTCTGCAGAGCTCCATAACCGCCAGCTCCTCTCACGGGTCAAAAGTCAGAGCCGATCCATGAACTGTTCGGAGGCGGGAACGAGCTGCCCGCCGCTGCTGTAGCCCTCGGATCAGTCCGCTCCCAGTGTGATGCTGCATGTCGGGAGGGGAAGGGAGACGGAGAGTTTAAAGGGCCCAATGTACCTGCTGACATCAGTTCGGACTGCAGTAAGGCTGCACAATATATAGCCAATTTATCGTTTTCGCAATATGGTGACACAGATCCATCTCAGAAGAGGCAACAATACATAGCAAAATCTCTTCCATCCTCCCTCTGATTGAGATGTACTCATTTTTAGCCAAGACAAAAACCCATGGTAACCAAAAATTGTCCTTTAGATGCATTTTAATTAGGGCTGCACAATATTGCGATACGGGCATGCAATATCGCGATAACGATATTATTGCTATACTTAGATAAACCGTTCCATTCAATTCAGACACATGTAGTATCTTTTTCAGCAAAATGTGTCAAAAGAAGACCCCAAAAACACTCAATCTGAACCAAACCAAGCCAATGCCAAAAATGTAAAAGCCTCAGTCAGATGGTAGACTTTAGTGAATTTGCAATACTCTGTGGCTTCTCGCGATACGGATATTGCATCACCTAATATTGCGATACGATATTTTTTGCGAGCCCTAATTTTAATAGTGATTTTGCTAGTTTTGTTTCATTTTAGCTCTGTTTTGGTTGAGGTCAGCGGTCTGTGAGAGCGGAAATATTTGGGGAATGCTGCCCACAATCGGTTGCGTTCATGTTATAGAATTGTATTTCAGTTGGAGCAGGTGCCATCAACTCTATGGGAGGAGGGATTTCCAAAAAGAAAATTGTCAAATGCTACACTTGATCAGTATTTGGTAGTGATTGGATTCACAAAGCTGTCGTGTTATTCTTATGGCTGGAAGTCCTTTCTACTGGCCAACATCATGCACGTGTTTTGAACATTGTCACCACTTTTGGACAGGTTTTATGAGACAATAACTAGACATTAGTTCATATGTGTTGGCGGAGAAGACATTGAACTTCATGACCATTTTTGTTTCATGAGGATTGAGAGAAAATAACAGTAATCCAAAGTTACTGTCATGTAATTTTCACCTGTCCTCCACCTCAATACTAAACTATAGGCTCTTTAGAATCTTGTGATGTCACACAAACTCAACCTATTAATTATTCCACTTTTTTACGAACACTCCACAAATCTGTATGCGCTTATTCTTTTTGTCAGAAAGCTTGTACGGCGCGAGCGTTTGGTAATTTTGTTTTCAGTCTGATAAAAATAAACCTTAAACTCTGGGAGCAAGTAGCATTCCTAAAAATAGCCTAGTGTAGTAAACACGGCGCATATTTGTTGCACTGTCCCTCTGGCTTGTAGCTGCTTGTAACACATTCAGCAACACCAGCGACAGCCAAATTTTTCCCAGCTGATCTGCACTAACTTTGTCATAAGTTCAAAAGCCAATCTCCTCCCCCTTTCTCTCTCTCTCTCTCTCTAAGCCCTGGCCATAGCGTTGGGGGAGTCCGGGCTGGGGATCACTCGTCCGTCCTGACAGGCAGCGGAGGGGAGAGAGAGAAATTGTCACGACTGGCAGGACCCACAGTTTGACCGATGCCTCTGCCAAAGCGCTCTGATTGTAGACATATGGTGGCGCGGCCTGCGTGAGCCCAGAGCAGGGCAATAACAACCGTGTCAGCAGCGTCTGTACACACTCAGAGAATTCAATAGCGAGAGGAAATCGGTCAGAAACTGACGTTACTGCGTTCGCCTGACATCAGATGAGTGGGGACATGGTGTTCTCAGCAGCAGTGGATGGAAGGGTTTGGAAGAGGGGGATAGCATGAGATACTGACCAGTTCAGATTGTTTTAGTTTACTAAAGTTTGATACTTATTACTCTAGCTATGACAAAAAAGACTTTACTCAAGGTTTGACAGTTCAATATCCAATACTGGCAATGAAAACTTTTGATGCGTCCTTTGGCAAGACTTCTTTGCTATTAGTGATGGGATTTGTGGCTCTTTACAGGGAGCTTTGGGATCCGTTCACGTCAAAGAGCTGTTCAAAAGACTGGCTCCTTTTTAGAAAGCTATTTTACTAATACAGTATACCGAAGAAAATTCCTAGTCTGTAAATCTTTTCATTGACAATGGGAATAAAGACAATTCTGATTCTGAAATGATGGCACTTTGATGATGATGGGGCTGATTTTTATTGCTTGAAAAATGTGTTTGTGAGTAGAATTTTGTCCACAATTATTGAAAAGAGGCTACAACTGTCTCGCCTGGCACGCCAGCCTGGCTTCCTCCATGTATAACATACCTGGGAAGACAGTCTGGGAGTCCCCGGTTGGGACAGCAGTTCAAATCGAGACTCAAGGCGGGACTAACAAGACCAGAGGAAACCAATCAGAGAAACACAAATGTGACGTAAATGCAGAGTGACCAGGCAGTGAAGATGCCTTTTTTTAAACAGAAAAGCCTTCAGAGCAGCCCGTTTTTGTGGTTTTAAGAACAATTCCAGCTCATTTAAAACAGAAGATAAGCCAGGGGTAAAACTTTGCTCCGTTGCATCCGCCATCTTCTTTGTTGTGGTTTGATTATTATGGGAAATTCTGGAGCTGAAAATGATGTATCACAAGCTCCCGCCTCCCGCGCTGTGTGATTGGTCCATCCAGATTTGACCAGGGATTTTGAGCCATTCAAACTGCGGACTCCAAGAGTGTATTCCCAGGTATGTAATACATGGAGGGAACCAGGCTAAGAACTGTCTGCCAGGTCATCATTTGTGTTGCCTTCTCTGCTCTTATGCTGATTCTTGAGTCCATTTTGGGTAAGAAAGAGATCCAGCTCTTTTCACAATTGAGATTCGGTTTGTGACCGCTCAAAAGAGCTGATTCGATCATGAACGTCACATCAGTATTTACTATTATGGAGTTCAGCTGAAAAGGTACAAGGTATTTTTTTTTTACTCTTTTTGATTTTCACTTTTTGTTGAAATACTTGGTTTCATTTTGGATCCCCTTTAGCTTCAGCAGCATATTTTCTGATTTGTATTTATTTGACAGGGGCAATGCAATCAGACATAGTTAGTTAGTTTCCTGTATTAGTCTTCCAAGCTGCAAGTTACAAAGCAATGTTTGCAGGTGATGCAAATCCAAAAAAGAGTTTATAGCTAGTGGTCTTTCTTAACTCGAGTCTCGAATTGGGCCTCTGCACAATTTATTCACAATACATTCACATGATGTTATAGCCTCATTCATTGATTCATCCACCCTTCTCACATACAGGTCTAAAGGTTTGTATTTCTTCATCTTAATCTTTGCTTGTGATTGCATGCACGCTTCTTTTTTATGTTGTGTATAAAGAGCTACCCAACAAGTTAATGTGTATACTGAATATAGTTCCATCTGGCCTCGTCTCATCATGTTGTCTATTAACAGTAAAGCATAATTTCATGTGTATGAGACGGGTCAAGGCAGGTCACCCTGGCTCCAGTCCACGCTGCCTCGCTGAAGATGATGTATGACTTCACAGCTGTGTGAGTGTTGTCATCATTTCAGCTTGTGAGCTTCAGAAAGACGAACGGTTCCAAGAAAACTGTTTTAGATTGTAAACGGAGTCAGCTACAAACTGCCGTCAAGCATGACATTGTAAAAATATTTGGGCCCACAGGCTTTGTTTGATTGGACAGTGTCGGCGGAAAGGGGTGGAGCGTGGGGAGACAGTTGGTGAACTCGGGGCCAGTAATGAGCCCAGCATATGTGCCACAGCCCAAACCCCTCAGGCGTCATGTAGCACAACGTAGGAAATTTCATACGTTTTATAGAAGAGAGTGTCATTTTTACAACAATACACGTCACATCACACTTCAGGGGAGACACAGCAGGAAAGCTTGCTCTCCTAACATATAAACATTCACCTGGAAACAAATAAAGTGTCTCATCTTCACAATAAGGATTTTATTCAGCATTTCTCCATAGAATTATATGGAGAATTGTTTTCCCTTTTGTTTCTCAAAAGGCCTTTTCCTCAGTGTCACTACCAAACATGTACAGCAGGGCTCTTCAATTATATTTTCACTGGGCCAGATTTTTCAGAGGTCATTGGCTTCTGGGCCAGTTCATTTTGCGAGCTCCACACCATCACACTAAAAATATTTATATTTGTGGATGAGTAAATGAAAATATATTACCTGAATTGCTCAAATAGCATTTAACATATATTTTTAAAACTATATTCCAACATATGAACCCCTTTATATATTGTATTAACACTAAGTCGCAGTATATACTGTACATGTAGGCTACTTGATGCTAAGCGCCCACCACAAGCACATGGTACTTAATATGTACAAAACAAAAGGAAGCATTTTAGCTCCAAATCACAGCTGCTGGACTGGATTCTACCAGAGTTCACTAAATTGAAGCACTGCAAAATTAACACAATTTATTTCTTCTATCTTAAGAGCTGTTGTAACAAGTGAATTTCTCCATCGTGAGATCAATAAAGAACTATCTTATCTTATTACGCAGCCACCGCAGTCGACGTTATGACACTTTATTATTACTTAGACCAGATCAGAATGTTTTGTGGGCCGGATCTGGTCCGCGGGCCACCATTCGACAAGGCCTGATGTACAGAAACCAAACTTTCCGGTCTTGTTCTTAATTTGAAGGTTTGTTCAGAGGGATTTTTCAATATAAGTTTTGCCAAAAAGGCAATTTGTTCAAGAACTAAACAAGCTATCCAAAATCCCCTCTGAATTTGTATCTCATATGTCAACAAAATAAAACTACAATAAAACATATGTCAACAAAATTCACTTGAAAATCATGGATGTGCCAGCAGCAACAGTGTGTTCATGTTTAATATTGATTCTCTGTCGTGGCCTTTTCAGTCTCTCTCTGTACAGTTTTAAGTTTGTAATCACCGTTGTCTTTTCATTACTTGTTGAACATTTTATATAGTATATATATTTTTACTGTCTATAAAAGCCCTTCTAGGGACAAGTGCTGAAAATTAGCTTTTGCTATAAGCGCTGCGATGCATCCATCAGATTACTGTGCTACAGCTTTTCTCTTTACTAAAGTTCCAAACAAATATCTCTAAATTTAAATGTTTTCCATATTCACCTGCAGTGTCCCGCATTAAAAACTTCATTTGCAAAAACCATTAACAAGTCTTAGGCCGTGTGACTGTGGCGAGGCTGTATAAGGTGAAATGAAAAGTTTTACTCAGAAGGCAATTGGTGCAAAGTGGAAAATAAATAATAGAAAAGTCAGAGGAAAATTCATTATAATTAATACATATAATAGATATTGTGCTAAAACAAAACAAAGCAGAAAACTGGCTTTTCAAATTATGTCCCTTAGAAATAATAGTTAACATGATTGAATTACTTACAATAAACATTAGTTATTCCAATGAAATGAAAACGGTAAATACATGTCAGAACCCGCCGAAAACGAGAGGAAGTTCCGATCATCGACCTCAGCGACTTCAGCCCTTACTTGTTTATTTCTTTGCATGTAAAACTTTAAACTCCTCGATCTGATCCATTTCCCGGCAGGACCGATGGGCCTTAGCGGCGCTGTGGGCTGTATTCTTATCTCCAGACCAGGAGAGACACAGATAGGGGGATTAATTGACCTGCCCAGCAAATGTTATTCTGCACCACGCCACGTCTGAGTACATAACGTACAGGACATTAGGCCGCGCTAACTGCACCACGCGCCGCTTGTAAATACTCAATTTACTCCAATGTAAAACGGGGACCGCTCTTATTTCTGCAACCGGACACGCCGAGAGCTTGACATTTATTGTATAAGACTGACAGAGCTGGTACATAGTTCCTTCCAGGCGACTGTTTACGTGCCCACATTAAACAACTATTTGACCTTTGCTTTATGATTGACTCGTAATCATCTCGCCGATCTCTTTTCCCTCTTATCATCAAAGCAGTTTTAGACAAATGCGCTCGCAGGAATGCGTAGGTGTTTTTGTGATTGAAATAAATCCATAAAAACACACAAGTGAAGAGGTGAATACACGTACGCATGTGGAGGAGGCGCCATCTTGGAACTGTTTGCTTGTGAGAGGCTTTACCGTGGTTCTCGGTATACTCTGTGCTATCTGCATCAGTCACTATAAATATGCTTTCTGTGAATTGAGGGCCAAGAGAAAGATCGTTTCTCCCAGATCAGAGGTGGAGGAAGTTACCGAGTTAAGTAGGAGTATGAATAAAACATCAAATGGGCTGAAAGAACTAATCAATTCATCGTTTCTGGAATATACACAGACTCGGACAGAGCAACAAAATGTAGTATTTTTCGCAACCAGACTATATATTGTATCTTGTATTTTTATATTAGATAAATCTCAGACCATTTTCTATTCAGAGCAGATTGAGCCCCACGCTGAGCTCGCCAGAGTCAATGGCAAAAACAGTTTGGAAATACATTTTGGAAGAAAAGGACATTCTCTCTTACTTTAACAATCTCAGACTGGATTTTAGTTCTAGGCTTTCAATTCAGGAATGTTCACATATTGTCAAACTTGTACTAAGAGCATCCTACAGACATTACCTTTAAGTTTACATCCTAAAACAGCGTTACTTTAGTGGGCAAAGATTCTTCAGTCTTCATCTGTGTAGGACGTTCCGCTCTTTATCCAAAGAACTTCGTCAGCAAATGAGCAGAATTGACAAAGTTCTTTGGATAAACGTCCTACACTTCAACTACAGATGAAGACTGAATTATCTTTGTCTACGATGGACAACTCCTGTACGACTGAGAACCTACACAGACAAGCGGCACTTTAGCTTCAAGAGGCAGAAACTTTGCACCTTTTGTAGATTAGTCGATTAATTGTAAAATTGCCGGCTGATTAATCAATAGTTCCAGCTCCAATTCCGCTTTAAAATGTCATGGAGAATCCTGCAATTGACCTGGAAAATGATTTCAAGTGAAGAGGAACCCTGATTAAACATGCCTGAGGAAGCATAACACGCTACAGCACAATATTTTATCATCATTTAAAAACAAAGTGCTTTGTTTATCTGTACAGTCAGAGCAGGGGGCCCAGGGGGGACATGTTACCACCCCCCTTCTCTCTCTCTCTCTCTCTCTCTGTGTCTTTCTCTCTCTCTGACTCTTCTCGGGGTCATTGCCAACCTCCCGCCCATAACAATAGAGATCTCTCCAAATGTCTGCCTCTGTATCTGCGATTTCCAAACGTACATGTTGCAACTCCTGGCTCGGTTCGCATTCACACCGGGCCATACATTTTTGCACTTTGTTGTTTCTTGCATTGCGCCCCTTTAAACGGCTTGTTGACGTGTGGAGTAAATGATGGATGGGGAGTTTGTAGTTTTTACCTTCCTTCCAGCACTCCGAATTACAATTTAGTCTCGCACTTTCGTCCAAGCTGTCGCAAATATTATGATTTATGACGCGCCACTTGTGAGACATAATAGCATTAAACAAATGCCGTCTGAAGCCGTTCATGGGAGCTGCAACTTCATGTAATGCATATTTATTTTATTAGCTACGACGAGTTTAGAACATTATACAATATTTGATAATTACCAGATTTTTTCCAGGATTGGCTCCAATATCCCGCAGTATTGGATCGGTGTATCGCTAAATGTGGATTTCAGGAAAATGACAGATGGGTATTTAACATTACGCTCTTGAGGATGGGGCCACATTTTCTTTTGTAACGAAGTAAAAGAAATGGCCTTATTTTCCAAGTATGTTAACAAGAAGAGTTAAACAAATACTGTAAATAAAAAGAAAGCAGGTCAGAGCAGCCAGCCAATCAGAATGCTCCGTATATTTGTGATTGGTACACACTGGTTCTCATCTTAAGGCAAGAGGTGAATATGGAAAATATTTCAATTGAGTGATATCCATATGAAACTTTGGCTGTGTATTATTGACATAAATATGAGAAAAAAATGTATTGTGTATGTCATTTCATGTTTTCATATAATAAAAACATGGACAAAATTGCCTATTGTTTTGGTGACAAAATGTAAATAATGGGTAGAGCTAAGTTTACATGCCTGGTTTTATTTTCTTGGTATATTAGTTTCAAAGATTTGTTCAGAGGGGATATAGGATATTTTGTTTAGTTTTTGAGTAAGCTCGTTATTAGTGAATAAATCAAATTTTGCCTTGTTTTTTCGAGTTCAATCAATCAGTTTTCGTAGCGCCCATCACAACAGGAGTTATCTCAAAGGATGTTACAGACACACAAAAAAACACAGATCGATCAAACATCAAGCAATGATCAAACAAGAAGTCACAAACAGTTGTAGTGTCGCACAATATAATATCAGACATAGCCTAGGGTATCCCACATCTGTAGACCCTCCCCTGTAGCAATGAAAAACTCTGTAAACCGCATGGGAGAAATGAAGAAACCTTGAGGAGAACCATGGTGGGGAAGGGATCCGCTCCTATGGACGGATGGGTGATAGATGGTTCCTAGGCCAAGTCCCGTAGCTGTGTCTAGTCAGAGGCCACAGCTACCACTGAGGCAAAACTCAATAAATCAGGCTAAGAATAAAATATATATAAAATCCCTCTGAACAAACCTTCAGAATATTGTTGCAAGTACAAGACTGGAAAGTTTGGACTCTGTAAGAGCTACTAAAGTAAGATGTTGTTGCCGTAATTTGAGAAAAAAATTTTAGTTATAATTTCCCATATAAGATAAGATAAGATAGATAAAATAGTTCTTTATTGATCTCACAATGGAGAAATTTACTTGTCACACCGGCTCTTAGGACAGGATCACACAGGGGCGTGCAAAAAGTCAGGAAAAGTGCCATCAAAGAAGAAAAACAACAGGTAATGGCAATGTCTCTTAGCATCTCTCTGTAAATAAACATACAAGCATCTCTTATGCACACTAAATAATAATAATGATA
>OMNZ01028264.1:0-13048 GCA_900303255.1 Lesueurigobius sanzi | reverse complement strand
TTTTGTGTAGATGACCAATAATTTAGTATAGGTATTGAAAAAGGTATCGTTCAGGTATCGGTATCGTAAACCAAGTATCGTTAAAGTACTAGTATCGGGAAAAAAATGAAAGGTACCCAGCCCTACACAGGGGCGTGCAAAAAGTCAGGAAAAGTGCCATCAAAGAAGAAAAACAACAGGTAATGGCAATGTCTCTTAGCATCTCTGTAAATAAACATACAAGCATCTCTTATGCACACTAAATAATAATAATAATAATCTCTAGGTCGAATTGTATGAAATGGAGAATAAAAAATATTGTATCAGAGTTATCATTGCAGGTGAATATATAATAAATGACATTTATATGCACTCATATAAATGATTCAATTATGATTCAGTTAAAATTAATGAAACATTTTGGAACTTATTGAAAATGTTTTGTCAACCTTTTTCACATAACCCTGTAAAAAAAAATGTAATCCAACAACAGTGTTTTACAAGAATGAACAGGGTTATGTGGATAAAGGTTGACAAAACATTTTCAATAAATCCAAATTTTATTTCTGAGTGAAGTTCTATGAAGAAATGTTGAATTGGTGCAATAATTACACTCCTCATCGTAAATATGTGGTAATTTATTTTGTTTCCAAATGACAATTGAAAAAAAAAAAGGTTTTGCCTACAGTGTCTCCCCTTAACAACTCTTTCTCTGACAAGTGAAATCACAAAAACCTAAAATTACATCTTGTACGTCTAATTGCACATTTATGAATATGAATGCGTGCCAGTTATGCCACAGGAAAACATTAGGCCTAATTTATGTATTGTGAATGCTCATAAACAACACTGGGACGAACCATTAGGCTACGATGAGTGATGCTAAAGCTCCTGTTTTGCACTTTGAACTGCTCCGTTGGGGAATCTGTGGCACATGTGTGGGTTATTTATAATGAGGACGCGCTCGCCCCGCCGACGTGATGACAGACGTGTACATGGGGAAAGCTGCAATGTCATAGATAACAGATGTGTGCCGCTTGTGGCGTCGTACGGTGATTGTGTTGTTTTATTGCAGCGGCTGGAATGCGCTGGCGTGAATTATAACAAGCACTGAGCTAATAAGGAGCTGATAATTCACACTTTGCACATGCTAAGGTCCGCAAATCAGCAAGGCTATTTATGAGCATGCCTTGATGACGGTTTGTCAGGTTCTTGTAAATTGCTGCGAGTTCCCTTTCCTCTCTGTGGAATGGGTCTCTAGTGATGCTTTCTTTGTGTTAAGCCCATAGACCGTAAATAGAGATGGACGGATCCCACGCAGGGTTTCCGCGGGGCATTAAAAGTCATTAAAATGAATTGTGTCAAAAATAAGGCCTTAAATGTCATTAAATAGAAAGTTCTTGGACAATCATGACGTTGCTGAACTAATTTTACAGCATAAGTTTGTGAAAAATACAATAATTAGGGTCTAGCCTGGAGTTTTGGCAGAAATCATACTGTATTTCTCGTCAAAAGTTGTCTGTTCTATCAAATCTTCTATTGAATATGGACATTAATATTATAATGAGTTAAAGAGGGACCAAATGGTTTACATGTGAGTCAATGGGCACTTCCGGAAACAGCCCCGTATGCTAGCATGGCTTCAACAGAGCTAACCAATTATATCTCCATCATTAATATACACGCTATGGTTAAACCCTGGGTATGTATTATAGGGCTGGGCAATTCATTGAAATTTGAACCGAAATCAGAATTTTAACTTTGGTTAATCTCAATTATTATCAACTTTTTCATTTTATGGTCTACACCAAAATTTTGTGGCAGTGACAGCATCTGGTTTGGAGTTTGGGGGAGTATAATGGAACGGTTTTGTGATGATAATTGAGTCAAAAGTATTAATTTTGCTGCAGTAAGACTTGTTCAGTTGCTCTGTCTAATCTACATACGTCAGATTTTGAATGTGAAAAATTGCGATTGATCAGTTTTAGGGGGAGAAATTTTAATTTTTGTTTTGTTTTGCCAAACCCTCTATAGACTTAGTTATAATATAGTCCCCTTATAGAGTTGGTTTAGCCCTGTTCTGTTTTAGTTTTGCTCTGGTTTTACTCTAGCTTTTGTAGGATTCTTCTCGGTGTTGATCCTAGTAGGGGGACAACAAGCATATTTTGCATCGACAATAGTGTTAAATCACAGAGTGTTCAGGTAAACTTTTCAGCAGTTTAGCAATAAATGGTTAGGGATATGAGTAAATAAAGTTGAACTGAGCTTGTTACTGACCCTAAACATACAGCCTCTATGAGTGGGGTGTAATCTGAGGTGGTCAGTCAGATTCCTGTGCCACCCCCTGGCCCCCCTTCTCGAAACAACCCTGTGTGTTTTTGTCCACACGCTTGTCCTTCTTCAGCTCATTAGTCAACATGGAGCTGTAAAAGTCACATTTTTTCTGGCACTTTTGAATCAGCAGTATGTCCAATTATGTCTATGTGCCACGCCGCAGAAATCTTCAGATGTTAATTACTCTCTTGGAATGACACGGTGCGTTTGGGGATTTGGAAGGCCCTGGTGTGATCGTATATGTATGCATGCTGCGTCAGATCGCGCTGGTGTTGTCTCGCAGCCTCTCATCACATACTGTATGTTCAGAAGCTGCTAACTAATAAACCTGGCTGCCCCCACCGTGTGCTGGCCGGCGCTAATGATATGACCGCACAAAGACACTGTGTGCTTTAATTAGGGAAGAGTGTTCGCCAAACTGCTCCCACTTTAGCTTTGATATCCTACCTTTTTTCCTGCTCGTCCCCTCTATCGCTGCTCCCTCTAATGGGCGGCCTTTGATTTGCCCTCCTCTGCTCCCCATCGAGGAGAGGTGGACTAAGCCTCTGTTTCAAATGTGTCACCTACTCTAAGCGCGAATGAATAGAGCCTAGATTACTAGCGGACACTAATCGCATTTAGGCTCCTCGATGATAGTGCCTGAGCCGGCCAAGGCTCCCCGCTCCGGGAGAAGCAAAAGGAGGCCCCCACGTTTAGGCTGGCACAGCTGTCCAGTTTCACCTGTTGAGGCTGACTCACTGTGTCTGTGACAGAGAGGGTGGTCTGGAATGAAAATGTTCGCTACACTAGCATTTTTACCATACCATACCAACTTTATTTATTTATTCACTTTGCAAACTTTGCAGCTGGCCAAAGTGATATCTGAAGCAGTGGTTCTCAAATGGTGGGTCGGGACCCAGAAGTGAACCATTTTTAGTGGGTCGCCAGCCTTATAGGAAGCATTTCATTAAATATTTAGATAGTGAAACAGCACATAAACATCCCTGAGTCTATTCAAATTAATTATTTTTTATCATTATTTCAACTTTTTTAGATGATTTAATGTTTATTCAACAATAGTTTGTTTAACTATTTACTAACTATTTAACTGTTTTTTATTATCATTTTAAATTATTAAATTGACCAATTACTTGTCATTTTTCTGCTCCTGGATCTGCTGGATCATTGTTTTGTGTCACTTCATTGTAAAATTCTGTTTCCTAACATACATGTGTTGTAGACAAACTCTTGCGGTGCCCCGTGGCCCCCTCAGACCCCACTTTGGGAGCCATTGCATTGATGTACAGGAAGCGACTGATCCTGCCGCACCTCTGCAGTTAATAGAAATGCGCCTGGAGAAGAGCCATCTTCAATGTGAAACATGACGTAAAGTTTAGTGCTGAGGTAATGAGTCAGTCTCATCACACTAATCATTGCTTAATCCCCAAAACGACCTCTTAAATAATTAAAATCATTACCTATAGTGTGGGTGCCTGAAACTTAACCTCGACTCACTTTGGTGCCAAGAAGCTTTGTGCCCTTGACTCAGACATAGCCGCCCTGCAGGGAGAGGCTATACTGTATGCTTCATGGTGTTATTAACCCCTGGCGTGTGGTGGCAGGAGACGGAAGGGGCTGGAAAATGTAAAGGAAATGACAGGAAACATAGTGTTAAGCCATATCTAATTACTGGACCTCTGAGGCTATGAATGTGCTTTGATATAAGCCCTGTTTACCGTCAGTCAGTGTGCTGGAAAACAAGATTTACACGCTGCTGCTCGCGCTTTATTCTCCCGCTTTAGGCGCGAGGATACTGTAAATAATGAGGAGAGATGGCACTTTGTTATTATGTGGAACGTGTCACTCAAAAAGTCACCTCAATTATTTCTCAAATTGAAAGACGCGAATGAGTAGAGTATAAACTGAAGGGTGTTTGGGGTGGTAATGCGGCTGATGGAGAGAACTGAAGTCGGTAAGCGTTCATCCTCAGCCAAAATCCTGCCAAATCACCGTCTCTAATCGACCGAGGGTAAATTTTGTCTATTTTTGCTCTCGATTTGCGTGCCGTTCATCCGACCTCCAGTGGGCACAAAGCGCTTTCCCATTAAGGAGCTACTCACCCATTCACACTCTCAGTCTTGCACTGTTGTACTGGGAGTGAGGTCGGTAAAGTATATTGCCCAAGTACTTAAAGAGAGTATGCACTGGCGGAAGCTGGGATGAAACCATTGACCTTTGGGTTAGTGGGAAAACGCTGAATGAGCTACTTCCGAACTAAGTCATTTGTGAACTAGCCAACAAACGTATACAGCCGCGCTCCTAAGTTTATATACCCTGACGTTGTTGTTGTTTTTGGGGCCATTTTTCAGAGAATACGAATGATAACACAAAAACCTTTATTTCACTCATGGTTAGTGGTTGCGTGAAGCCATTTATTGTCAAAAAACCTGTTTGTTTACGCTTTGCAACAAGAAACAAGCCAAATGTCCCCGATCGAAAGTTTACATATTCTGCATCTTGAAACAAATACACTTTTTCAGAGAGTCCAGTTTTGTCAGAGAGTCCTGTATTTCAGCTGAAGTGAGTTTTTCTTTGCTCCTGAACATTTTTTCGAGCAGTTGTTGCTTTTCACGTAGGCTTTAGATCATCATTTGAGTAGTTTTTGTTGTCATTATGATTTGAAAAGAGTAAACACAATTCTTTGACACAACCACTAACCATGAGTGAATTCAGATTTTGTATTATTATTCATAGAGTACCAAGTTCTCAGTACCCTTTTTTATGTTATGACCTGCTGGACCTCATGTGTTTACTCTCCAGAGCTACTGAAGGATGCTGTCAGCCCCGGTCGGTACTCCATCCAAAGCTGAGGGCACCAATATGAGGCCGACAGTAAATTGTGCGTCTGACAGAGCCTCTTGCATTGTCCTGCTGCTGTTCGCTGTGGCCTTCTCCCCCTCGTCTCTCCTTGAACCAGGCGCGGTGCCGCCTCTCATCACCGAGGCCTTGTGCTGTACTCATCCATGCTCTGATTGCTTCTTTCTCGTCCCTCTATCTCTTTCTCCGTCCTCCATCTTCCTCTCCCTCCCTTTTTTTCCTTTTTTTTACGACATCGATTCAGACCAAATTGCCGTCCTTCAATTGACACCAGCAGACCCCACCTTTACATCCAAAACAGATTGCGAGTCGCCTTAAGGGCACCGGCTATAATAGTTTTCATGTTCAAGGGATTCACCAACGTTTCAGAGTGGCGCAGCTTTGTGGCAGCATAAAACATGGACGCCATGACACAAACCATTAAACTTTAGTGTACACACTTAACAGTCAGGGTAGGCCTCCAGGAAGTCACCATATGGACATGTGTCGGAGTTTGAACATGCCGATTCATAAATAGTGGGGACAATAAAATTATATATGACGTCCGCCACATGCCACCCGACACAAGCTGCATCAAACTAATCTTAAAGCTGCACTGCGGAAAAGTCCAGGTTAACCGTCTCCCGCTTTTCCTCTGAAATCTTGAGCATTTTTGTACCTTCTTTGTTCATCCCCAATGTTTTGATTGTGTCATTACCGCATTCAGTCACTTAGCATCCACATTTCAAGTCGTTTCATCTCATTAGCTTTTCCTGTTCAATCTAAATTACATTCGGTGACTTCCAGAGTAAGAGAGCACAGGATGCTATTTCCAGTCAAACCACTGTCACTCAGGTGTTGATATGACTATACTTAACAGTTGTCAAGACGTCTGTCACCTGCCTCCAACGTTGGCTGATTGGATTTGCACTTCCGTTTTGTTCGTTGCATAACGTTTGTATTAAAAGCCTATATCCAGCTAGCATGAAAATAAAAAAAAGTTATTGTCACAAGCTAAAGAGAGATTATGTAAAGTAAATACAAAATAATTAAGACAGCAACAATCCTCATGTTTATATATTTGAACCCAAAAGTTATTCTTGCATTCCCAATATATATAAAAATATCTACCCTTAAATTTCACCTCCCACCTCTATCAACTGGCTAAAACCGGTCCTGATCTTAACTAGAATCTCAATTCACAAACACTATAAGTAGGGCTGGGCGACATGGCCAAGAAATCTTATCACGATTTTCTTTAGTTTAAATCATAATTTAGATTTTGTCACAATTCATGTGTAAATTGTCTTTTAAAGGCTTCCTCTGGGGGTTTAGACCTGGGTTAGACCTGGTGTTGTCCTGGTTAAGGCTTGTTTTAGTCCAAGTTTCAGTTCTTACATAGTTTTGACATGTTTCCCTCAGGGTTTAGTCCTGGTTTAATCCTAGTTCACTCTGTGATATTGTCCAGGATTAGACCTGATTTAATCACAGTTTTCTCTTGGTTTTTTCACATAGAGTCCTTGGGTTTAGTCCTGGTTTAGTCCTTTTTACTTTGGTCCTGGTTTAGACCTTGATTTCAGTCTTGATTTCAGTCTCTGCCTTAGTCTGGTTTACTTATATATTGTCCGGTTTTAGTCCTGGTTTAGACCTAGTTTTCTCTTGGGTTAGTTCTGGTTTAGTCCTGACAGCAGTGAGTGGAGTGAAGTGTCAATATTTGAGCTCATATCTGCGTTACCTAAAAACTACTGAATCACGATATGACGATGTTCCCAAAAAAGCAGATCGTCATGGAGATCAGATCACAAACTGATTTTTATCATCACATCGCCCTGCCATATAATTACAGTTCATTTGTTTTAGTGATATCAAGCAATCACATACACGTAATAGTTTTGGCACATGCTCATCGCGCCCCACAGATAGCCGCCTTGTCATCTGCGCACATTCTTCGTTTCATTAGCCCGAGGAGCGCTTGTGTGCGGTTTCTCCGGGGCTCCCCTCTGCGCCCGCGACCCTCCACAATTGATTCCCGATGCTAACCTCGACATGCTAAGCTCCCTTTTCATCTTGCGCAAAAGAATGCATCCAAAACCAGAACATGTTTTGTTTTTGAGCTACATAAAACAGCTCGAGTGGCATGAAGTCCCCGTTCCTTCCCAACATACATGAAACCCAGATGTGTGGTGCCGATCCACCAATGGAAAGAGTCTTCACGCTGCCATGCTAAGCCATTGCGGTATGGCTATACAATGCCAACAGTCCATGAAGCATATGACATGGTTTACGTCCTCGCAACAGTGGAGCCAGCCTTTATTACAGGAGAATAATTTTATAAGTCTGCAGCTTGTGGAGGTGAGACAATTAGATTTAATTGAAGTTGAACAGTATGAGTGAGTTATGCCCTGTGGAAAGATATAATCAGTCACCAGTCGTGGCTGGAATCATCATTGTCTCGCAAAGGACGCATTGACGGATTGTGACAAATTAAAAAGTTTCACATCAGCAACATGCTGTTTTAAATGCAATTATTCACTGGGCAAACAAACAAACCCATTATTTGTTTCTGAAAGCAATTGAGCTGACAGATTCTTTCAATTGAGTGTGCAAGCATTTCTGGAAAGAAAGTCCAGTGAATAAATTGTAAATGATTTTTTTTATCAACAGAGATCTTGAAGCTGCTGTTGTCTATATTACTGTACATTGCAGCATGGCAGCATTGCTCCCTGAAAGTTGTGAAACCTGATTTTAAACTCATCTTTGTGAAGACTTGAGATCTAAGAAAAGCAAGTAAATTTAGAACATTCTCTCTCCCTCTTTCTTTCTTTCCTTTTTACTTTCTCTGTAAACTTAAAATGTCCAGGCTGAGCAAGAATTTAACTGACGCCATTCCCCACTGCAATGAAAGCTGAAATTTAAAACAATTTTTGGATTCCTTGAAAAAAATATGAAAAGGAGTCATGTACTTCTTTAAAACCACAGCCAAAATGGGAATTGCTTATTCCATATTCCAGTGTGCTGCTGGAGCTTCATCTTGGAGACTGTGTGGAGCTATAGGCAGTTAACATATATTACCCTCTATTGCCGTCACATGAATGGATAATGACTAGTCACATTTAAATCCTCGTTTGATCTCATTTGTAGTCTCCGCCAGGGCTCCAGAACACTTAGACCACATGCTCTGTAGTTCCTGAAGTGCTTTTCTTCAGAGCTCCATTTCCTCACCTTTCTGGCATTTGATGTCTGAACCTGCGGCGAGGCAACGCAACGCTCGGTTGGTAACGCTGGGCGATCAGAGCAGCGGGAAGGGCCAGATTGTGGGCAATTACGCCCGACGTCCTGCCACTGCGGAGGGCTGTTTGTGCATGGACTCCACAAAGCCATGGGTAGGGGATCTGCTTCATGCCAAGGCCCGGCGCGTTGGTTCGCTTTCCCACAGAAATGCTCCCAGGATAGCCATGATGCAATGTGCTCCCCCCGAGTTTAGCATACAGACAAAATGCTCAGTTTACCCAAAGGGCTTTGAGATGAAAAGGCATGCAGCTTTTACGATTGTTAAGTAGGTTTGCATAACGTACCATATGGCGGGCAAGTTTCACATCATGTACCTTAGGAAATATTTGATTTCCAAAGTATGGTAACTTGGTGAAAAAAAATGTATGAGTCTCAGTATGAACAAAACCAAGTCTAAACCACGTTAAATGTGGTCCCATTTCCTTTTTCTTTTGACTTGAGGATGATTACACTGTATGAAAATATATCACTTTCTATCATTGTCATAAGGGTCTGTGCTGTTATCACATGTTTGTGAAGCCTGTAAAGACTTTGAAAGGCAAGTGTATCTTACAGTTGGCATTGGTGCACATGTAACAGACCTTTGTTCATTAAGATGCCACTCGCAGATATAGATCTGGTGGGTCATGTCGAGCCTCACATGCCTTTGGTCTTTGTTGTAGATTTTATCCCTGAGGCAGAACAGTTCAACAACGTCGGATCTTTCCCATCCGCCATCACTCACCCAAATGACAGGACAGTAGTAGGCCCAGCCCATCGAGTTCAAAGACAACATCAACTACAAGAAAAAGGCCCCCCGCAGAAAGATAGCCTGTATTATCCCATACTTTTTGACCCAAAGTTTCAGTAAATGCAAATACGTTTGTGAAGGTTCTCAGTCGTACAGGAGTTGTCCATCGTAGGCAAAAATTCTTCAGTCTTCATCTGTACGAATTTTTGCCTACGAAGTAAATGCAAATGATTAAGTTACAGTTGACCTATAGTTGGTGTTGGAAGAAATATATTGTAGCAAATTATATGTTTACTTCATAAATAATGCACAGTATGCTAAATCATCATGTACATAGTTGTTAAAACATCTATTTGACAGTTTTGAAGGGGCTTGTACTCGTTGTCTATTGACATATTACACATATACTAGCAGAAACCTACTGTATTGTAATACAATGTAAATACATGCTGCTTTAATTGTCCCAGTGCTTTTTGTGAAACGCAGCAGATAATGTACACAACGTACCATACAGCGACAGTGACCGCTCAGAATGCTACATTAACACAAGCTTCAACTTCAGGTACACAATAAAGCACAAGTCTAGGAGACATGCAATCCGCCTGAGCTCCAACTGCTCCTCAGCGAGTAATATCTGTCATCAAACTCTTAATTCATGACTAGACTGTCCTGTGTCCTTTGCACCTTACTGTATTGACACTGACCCCATTCTTACTGTATTAAGTGATGTGTCTCATGTAGAAGGGTGGAGACTTCTGGGGTTTCATTACAACATGGCCATATCATGGATAGATCTTGTGATTGATGCCATTTCTGAAGTGTGTTCTAAAGGTTTAACTCTATCTGTTGGACTAACTGAACATAGTCTAGATTAGTTTAGTCAAAGCATTTCTGTGGTTAATGGTTCTTGTTTGTAGTCCAGTCTTATCTCCTACAGCACCAGAATCCACTTAGATACACTGTATAATATAGCTATCCACTTAGTGCAAATATAGCATGAGCATGTGATCACATGCCTCCCTCACGCTACTGAAATTTGACTTGACTGGAGATGCAGTTTCACATGAACTGTTCAGAACTGGCTGTGCTTGTACTGTGAACCATAGCACTCAATATTTCAGCTTGACTGTTATGCACACGGAGTTCTGTCTAAGTTACACAGTCTTCACTAATAATAACATAACACTCAACGCTTTACATTGCATTATTAATATTCACTCCATTCATGCCAGTAACTAGCCACAGCTGCCCTGGGTGGCCACTGATGGAAGCAAGGCTGCCAATGTGTGCCATTGGCCCATCTGCCCACACATCACGTTTATTCATAAGGACGGTGGGTGAATGACAGCAGTCTGCGCCTACAGGAGCTGGGCTTTGATCCGCCAATGTTCCGGTTATAGGACGACCCACTCTGCCGTCTGAGCCACTGTTGCCAAAGGTACTGAGGTATTTGCATTAAGCATTTATCCAGTATACAAGTGTTGACAAGTTAGAAAAATGTGACATTTACAGTCACTCCCCCAAGAATCCAGTGGAAGCAGTGAGAGGCACGCTCACTTTGGGTTTGACAACCCAGTGATGGTTAACCACCTGTCAGATTCCTGCTGTAACAACAACTACAGGCCGAGCTCTGAGAAATGTGAGACGTCGTGAGCTATTCAGTCTCTCTCTCTTGTTCGCAGAGGCCACAAATTATATTATGAGTTGGTCTATGCTTCAGCAGGAGTCCGCCATATGACTGTGTCTATTGAAATATTGTTTGGTTCACACAGAGCCACCTCTTCTCCCTGTGCCCTGTCCCTTTCTCTGTGCCCACACCAGGCTGCCGGGGAAGAGCCCTCCAGCTAATTAGAGGCTTGCCAGTGGAATTCCACCATGACAAAGGCGGCTATTCATTTCGGTGGGTCGGTGAATGGGCCTCCGTGGCAGCGGCGACAGCATTTTTCTGAAGAGTTAGCAAAAGCGATGAGACTTTTCTTTGAAGAGCGTCATCCTCACACAAGACACAATATAATTCTTCCCCGCCAACGGCTTTGCTTGTGTTTGGCCATATTTCATGTCCACATTGTGGGAGGGCAGATCTGAGCTGGCCCCTGTCACTGGCTGTCGGCGCAGGGGGCTAAACAGTTGACCTCTGCTGGTATGTTGTGGTCTGGTCTCTTTGTATGACACATTCAGCTTTAATGCACTCATTTCAAATATAAAACCAGAAGACAAAGCATTTTACGCCAGCCCATAGACTTATCCAAAGGCACGCAGTGACCTATAACCTTATGTGTCTACACCCTAGGTACTTCCTGTTCTTCAATTTATCAGCCTAATTATCCTCAATCCATCACGTCTATGGGCCATGCTCTCCTGGCTCAGAAGGCGATTTTTCCAGGTTGAGGCAGAGGCCATTTGTCTACATTCCTGCGGGCAGTGCAGCCGGTGTGTGTCTAAAGCCTACGTGAAATTTTTAATGTCTCCAATCACATCAAACATCCCCATACAGTGCACATCCTTCCTGCACTTCCTGTTTGAGTGAACTTAAAGACATTAGCGGCTTCCCTCACTTCCTTCTCAGATTGCTCTCCACTTAAGCCGCGTTTTCCTTCTGCTCACATCTTTATATGAAATATGAAATCAAATTTTGGATTACACAGTGAACGTTCATGTAGACATAAACATGTCATCAACTTATCACACTGTTTACTGTACTAAAGGTTGGTTCTCAAATGTATTCCTATATAACGGATGTAATCCAAAACTGTACTCTATTTATATTCCAAATAACATCATCACACATCATCATGGTGTGACTGCCGGGGGGTTCGTTGGCACACACTTCAGTTACTTCACCCCAAGGGCAGCTGTGGCTGCATGGAGTGAATGGAAAATTGTCCCTTGTAAAGCGCTTTGTGACCATGACCGTGAAAGGTGCAAAACAAATACATTCCCTTGACCATTAAGAACCCTTCACATTTTTGCATAGAAATACAAATTGTAGCAAGTGTTATCACATAGCTGCTGCAACATTGATATTACTCCATTATAGCGTGAACGTGACTGGGGCCCCTCGACAAACAGCTAGCTTTTATGTTTGCTTATATATTAGATAAACATACTGCGCTTCCTAAGGCCATGCGTGTCATCACACACAAAGAAAAGAGAAAGTCATAAAACACCACAAAGGGAACAAAGACAGTGTCGGGGGAAAATAAGGAAGCAGTTTACATAGAACAATAAAGGAGAGAGAGTCAGCAATATAATACATGAATAAAACAAATCGAAAATAAAATGGCTTGTGCAGAGCAGGGGCTAGAAATGACTGGAAGAGGAGACATGAGAAATGGGACAAAGGGGAACTGGCTGCACGAGGAGTATCGACTGTCCCGCTTGGCCTTTGCGGCGCAGCCATGGATGTCAGTCAGTCTGGCAGAGTGCAAAGAGTTCTGAGAGAGAGAGACTTTCTTGTTCATATGCGTGTACCGTACAATATGTCTTCGGTGGTAATTATTCAGATTAGCATGTGTCTATTTGCTTATAACTATTTAGTTTTTATGCTCAGCAGCTCCTGACAATCTCTTGTTTTATCTTGCAGGACGGAGGCGGGGTAGGCCGGCTTTGCGACGCACGCAGTGGGGGCTGTGGAAATCATTAACCGCACAAGAATCGCGTACAGTATGACAGGTACGTGCCACGGCATTCACGCCCATGCTACTTCATTGTCATTGTGTGGCGTAGATTTTTCACTGGCATGACTTGGAGGACAGTAATCGATGTCGACGCAGCGTAGACAAAATAGCCACTCGATTGCTTGAAGAAAAGACACTTGACAAACTCTGGGACAAAAAAGAAAAAGAACAAAAAAATAATTTGGGGGGGGGGGGGGGGAAA
>OMNZ01028263.1:27780-41955 GCA_900303255.1 Lesueurigobius sanzi | reverse complement strand
TTCTTTTATTATTATTATTATTCTTACATTGTCATGTGGCCTCTCCTTGGACAGCCGACGAGCCAAAATCATGGAAAGTGTCTGGGGAAAAAAAATACTCTGAGTAACAGACTACTTTTACTTAATGTACTTTACTTGTGGAAAGTGTGACTGTACCGTCAGGCCGGTCTTGGACACTCCGTAAGCAGTCTCTGGCCAGCCATCCTTCTTATGATCGTCTGTTTTGGTTTTCTCCTGAAACCTCTGCATCAGCCCCACCAGCTCGTCCTCTGTGATGTCCTCACTTCGGAATCGCTCCTGTAGCTCTTTACTGCAACCATTCAAAGTCCTAGAACTTACAAAGCTGGAGACATTCACCACCCTGCCTGAAAAACAGAACATGTTACTGTCCTGTTCAATTTTAATGGTAGTGTTGTGGTGCATAGTATGTACCTCCAGGTTTCACAAGTGGCATGAAGTGGGTTAACATGTCTTTTGTTGCAAAGAAGTTGGTTTTAAGAGTCACCTCAGCCTGGGTAGCAAAGGGAGTAGGATCTGCATCTAGCTGACAGAAGCATACATTAACTCAGAGATTCTGCAATGTTTTTGTTGTACTGAAAGCATTTATGTGATCTGGGAATGCCGCCCCAGCCCTCAGCACAAATTTGCAAGAGCAACATGGACTACTGTGCAGTCTTAATAGTGAATTGTTTACTTTTGAATGCAATGCCAGCATTGTTGACCAGAATGTCCACCCCTCCGTATGTGTCCTTGAAGAAAGCGGCTGCCCTTGTGATGCTGCTCATGTCGTTGATGTCCAGCTGCTGAAACTTGGGCTTTAAACCTTCAGAATTCAAAGTCTTCACTGCATCTTCACCTCGTCCCCTAAAACCACATACATGTAATAACTCCAAACACTCTGTCGGCCTTTCAATATGGTATTTTTGTTCAACGTTATGGATGGACACATGGGACCAGGTACATAGACTTACGGGTCTCTGGATGCGAGGTAGACGTCACCATCAAACTGCTTGCACAGAGCCCGGACAATGGCCAGACCAATGCCCTTGTTACTGCCAGTTACCAATGCAACTTTTGTACTCATGGCTAATTCTGCAAATAAAGAAACAAGTTACATAACCTTTTATTAGTTTCAATATATGACACATGTTACATTCAAATCAGATTTTTGTGAATTTAAACTCTCAAAATGCCTGAGGATCATAGTCTCGCACACCATCCTGACAGACTGCTTAGATTAGATTAGATACCGAGTTAGACTGATGTTAACACTTGAAGTTAGTCAGACTGGTTTGCCAGGTAAGGGCTATGCTATACCTATATACAGTATACAGTACATGATTAATTAGAAACAAATCTGCAGGGTAGGGCCATTGTCACAAGAGTCTGTCTTTAAATCGGCAGTTGAAAATGCAAACAAAGGTGGAAACCTGCACAATGTGATCAAACCAGCTCAAATGAGCAACTTCATGAAGTAAAAGAGTTTGTGACCTAGCATGACCTAGTCAGTGAATTTAATTATAATGGTAAAACATAATTATCAGGAGAAAGATTAGAAATATCTCGAGAAAGGGCAGGGCCAATGTGTCTGCAGTGGCAACATTTTTCTGAAATTCTTTCTGTTGTATAATACAGCCCATAGGTTTGCTGAGTCATGCTGAGTCATGCAAACTGGCAATACAACTCAACTAAAACAACATGATGGAACGTAAACTTCTTTTGAATTGATCTAACCTACACAAACAAAAGGGAAAGCAAGTCGTAAAGCTCACTGATTACAGTTTAGGCAGCAAGTTTAGGCAAGCAAGTTGGCCTACACTAAATTAAGCGTGATCAAATACATGATATACTTATATATAAGTGCAACCATGCTAAGCAAACATGTATTTGACCTTAGTTTAGTTGGAGTCGTGCTGAGCTGACAATGTGATGTGAGGTTGCACAGACCGTCTGGGAATGTTTCGATCTTTGATCTTCTGTTCAGAAAAAGGCAGAAAAAAGTGCGAGCGAGTTTATAAAACATCCATGAGTGGGAGTGTCTCTGGTAGAACCCACGCGCAACTATTGTGCGCAGACCCGGAATAACAAGATAAACACGTGATCAGATGGGGTCAGCCTACTCATGGGTCAGATGCAGTTCTCTTAAAAAACACAACACACAATTTGTTAAGAAAACAGCTTTTCAAGCTTTGTTCCCAGGAGCAAGGGAACACAAATAGGCAAGAAGTATTTTCATTACTTTCACAGTAACGAGTTGATTTTTCAAGTTTAAATGGGTGGCTACCGTAGGATCGTGTGGGTAGTGCAGGTTTGAGGGGGGCGAACATTTGCGCAATTATTTAAAGAAGAATATATTTATGAGTGAACATCTAGTAAAAATTACCTCTGAATGTGGGGCAGGCCAGTAGCACATAAAGCGTTAAATAATATTTTCGGTATAATAACCATGGCTTTCACTTCTATTGCGCTTTACAAGCCTTTGTCACAAATTTCTGAAAGTACTATACGTCATCCATTCGCTCCATACTCAGTGGTGGAAAGCTACTGTTGCAGACTGACGGAAGGGAAGCTGCCAAGCTGCCAAGCTGCGCCATCAGCTCTTCTGACCACCACAATCAACCCACTCATGCACTACATTCATACAGGCAGTGGAAGTGAAGTGCCTTGCCCAAGGACACAATGACACCTGTAGTAGCTGGGATTTGAACCCCCACCTTCCAATCATGAGACAACATCACAAGTCTTCTTTTCCTCAGTGTTTCAGTAATGAACAGAAGAAGGAGACGACCTGGACGAGTGGCCCGGAAAAGGAAGCGAAAACGCAACACCAGTGTGCAGTCAGGTACAGTCTATACCTGCAGTATCTCAAGTGTACTCTGTGTACTGCAGTTGTGGTATACACACTCACAGTGCTGTTTCCTCTTGTAGTTTCTCTGTGTCATCAGGAGCAGTATGTGCGACTCATTAGGTTCATTAAAAAAAGGGGTTTCACATCAACCATTCTGCAGCCAGCGCACTTTTCAGGTACAACTGTCTATTTGTGTACTCATGGAACTGTATATCTTAATGCATTGTGCTTGAAAGGTATTTTACAGCAAAAGTACAACTGGGGCTTATTATATCTTAATGGCGTAATGCTCCCAGTTGTCCATGAAGTATTCATTTTAGTGAAGCTTTAAATTGTTGACTGGACTGAGTTGATTATGTTGAGGACATTTTGCTTCCATCTACATACAAAAGCTCCTTCGCTTTTGTATGTAGATGGAATAGCTCCTTCGCTTTTGTGGTATGACAATTAAACACAAGTTCGAGAGACTCAGGCCTCCTCAGAAGAGGAGCCAGGACAGCTAACATCCCACGCACTGGCTTTATTTAAAGTTTCACTCATTTGTCAAAGTTTTTGTTTTGGGCTAGAACAAAAAATGAAAGATGTGATTGTGAAGGCCTTTTTGCACAAACAGAAAAGTTGCGGCACGGTGGTGGATAGCGCTCTTGCCTCACAGCAAGAAGGTCCCGGGTTCGATTCCCGGCCCGTGCGGCCTTTCTGTGTGGAGTTTGCATGTTTCTCCCCGTGTCTGGATGGGTTTCCTCCGGTTTCCCCCATCAACTCAAAACATGCACATTAGGTTAAATCCTCCAGCCAGGTGACTCTGACCATGAGCCTGGCTCCACATCTGGAGATGGGTCCCCGGGCAAATGCGGTCGCCCACTGCTCCTGACGGGTTGCCCCAGCGGCATCGAAGGATGGGTCAAATGCAGAGGACAAATTTCCCTACAGGGACAATAAAGTTCACCTTAACCACCTTAACCTTAAATGAGACCGTTTGATGCCTTTGAGCATTTCTCTAATCCCCATGCGAAATGAGCTGAGCAGAGCACAGCCATAATAGGGTTTGTATCCCGTCCATAAAATGCACCCCAAAAAACTCTCTCAGTCTGCACATAAGTCCATTCCAGAGTCACAATTTTCAGATATTTAAAGGCAAAAACTCTCATTTAGCGATTGGATTGTTTAAAGCAGTTTTATACCAGGCTAAAGTAAAAGCTACAGTAGGTGGTGTGAGATTCAAACTGACGAGCAACAAAATCAAATGTTTGGGCCTGTATATCACTTTTATGACTTTATATTTTTATTTTCAATTTATTGGTGTGACGCCATAATTGCTTTTATCCACCTTTTTTGTTTTTGGTGAGCTGTATATTGTGCTGCATAGGTGTGTACTACATCTAAAGTATTTGTTGTTTGCAGATACAGGCAGAGGACTGCAGACACTCGAAACAATAAAGGTTGGTGATAACAGTGCTTCCCAACCTTTTTCCCAGTAGCCCCCTCTTGCTTG
Source organism: Lesueurigobius sanzi (assembly GCA_900303255.1). NCBI lineage: Eukaryota > Metazoa > Chordata > Actinopteri > Gobiiformes > Gobiidae > Lesueurigobius > Lesueurigobius sanzi. Next base: position 37,615 of record OMNZ01028263.1, on the reverse strand, counting down.
TGTGGGAGACACACACAATAAATCACAATCAAATTAAATTAATGCAATTTGAATGGTTCGTAAGTTGCACAATATCCTGTTCCCAAGGTGCTCTCTGTAGTTTTAGGACATTGACACATTTTATGCTCCAAATGATTATATACATTTGTTGTACTACTATCATAGGATACTTGCAACTGATGCACTTTTTGATGGTCAAATGTGATTTTACTCAAATCTGCACATGGCTAATGTGTATTTTTGTCTCTGTTTAGCCTGGCCAGCTGCTTATATCTTTGCCGCAAAGATGTCTCTTGACAACTGCTGCTGTTCTCAGCAGCTATTTGGGGCCTTTTATAAAGGGGTAAAGGATGCCACACCATACACCTGTGTGTTGAGGCCATGCACTGAATGTTCTGTTGTCTGTCCACAGCTGGACGCCTCGGCCCTCTCCACTTCTGGTCCTATGTGTGTTTTTAATGTTGGAGCGTCACAGATCACCGCTCTCTGAGTGGTTTCCATACATTGATGTGCTGCCCACGACGTACACCTGCCCTGTTTACTTCTCTGATGATGTCATGAATGTTCTACCGATCACCGTTCGGGGGCGGGCTTTAGAGCAGAGAGCAATTGTACAAGAACTCCATTCTTCAAATCAACACTTTTTCCGGTACCCTTAATATAATGTCGGCTCTTGCTCAAAATCATAAAAGCCTATCTCAGCTGTTCAGTCACTTTGAGAATAAAATTAAGATTGTGACCCTAGTTGGAAGTACACACACTTAAATTACTCACATGAATAAGACTTTGTCCTTTATAATGCCTTAAATCAACTGGCATACAGTCAGTCATTAGGAGTGTCAATAATTAAAAGAACTGTGTGTTTTTATCTTCAGGAGTCTACAGCCTCTTGTGGATAAGACTGTCGAGGAGGTGTTTACATATGAAGCTCTGAGGTGCATCCTCATTAAGAATAGCACTATTTGGCTGCAGCTTTTTTAATACAAGCTCCTTGTTCTGATCCCATTTCTACAGGTGGGCCTGGTGCACTGTCAATACCCGCTCCGTGTTTATGCCCCACTCACCCAGCCCCTTCCTGTCTGGACAGGATGAGTGTGCTTTAGCTCCTTTTCTGGACCTGCTCAACCATCGCCCTGATGTGCAGGTATCTTCAACAAAACTGCAATCCTATGAAAGCGTCCCATTCACTTGGCTCCTCAACATAGTCTGCCATATGACGTGCATACACAGCTCTATTGGTAGAATTTGGAGCCTAGACTTGGACTATTGAAATATTGTTGTTTTTGATAATAGATGCATTGTGTTTTCATTTTGCCAAAACAATATTGTGTAATAAATACCTGCAGGATTTTGTTCTCCGCACTCGGGCAATGGAATACGTAACTCAGCTGGGTGACTTTGGCCGCCACATTACCATGTACAGTTACACCTGAGGAAAAGCTGGCTCTTTAACAGCTGGAGTTCTAGAGGAGATATGCAGATGTGGAGGTAAATTAATATAAATTATATTAACACTCATTTTCTGTTCTTTTTTTTTTAAGGTTTCAGCTCATTTCAACAGTGCAAAACGGTGCTACGAAATCCACAGTGTTTTTGGGATTGACTGCTATCAACAGGCCTTCATCAACTATGGCTCCCATGATAGCCAGCGCCTCCTGCTGGAGTATGGTTTTGTAGCCACTAACAACCCCCACAGCGTTGTGTATGTGGACACAGGTAAAGGGGAATGTCTGTGGTTGGAGAAGTAGTTGGATTTTTATTGTTTATAATTGTGCCTTGGTTCCACTCAGACAGTCTTTGTAAAGTCTTACAAGGAGACAACAGTTTGCAACAGAAAATTAAATTCCTTGGTGAAAATGAGCTCCTCAGGTAAGCTTTCCAGTTTGTCAATATTTAGGGTAAATTTTACTTAATTTAAATCTTTTGTGCTTATGCTCCAGTAACTTAACGATCTCCAGTGAAGGTCCAGGATGGAGACTCATGACTGTGGTCCGGGTTCTGTCCCTACCACATATGCAGCTGTAAGAACTCAGGCCTGACATGTTTTATGCATGCAGTTATATTAGTTACTTTCCCAACATTTAACTATAAAATATAATATATAAAATCACCATACATTTACATATTTTTCTACTTTTTTTGCACAAGTCACTTAATATACTCAGAAATCTTTCCAAAACATTCAATCATTTTAGAGATTTTAAGAAATCAGCAATCTTATTTGCTCTTGGATGTGGATTTGTACATAAGGTCATATATGGGTACAAAATGTCTCATTAAAGAAAGCTGCCAAAGCAATTTTGGTCCTCATCCAAGGGCCTAATTATCACCAATGCCCCAGCCCTCTGTTTATTCTTTAGAAAATATTATTTTTTTGTGTGTGTGTGTGTGACAATTTTCATTTCAAGTTCATATAATGAAACTGGCATTTAAAGGGTTAACAATTCAGAAAATTATTAAATGTTATTTTCAAGTAGATTAGGAGTTATTCAAAAAAGCAAAAAGGATTGTAAGAGCCAAATCTCCAACATCACACTAAGCTGCAAGTCAAAATGATCAGATGGAAATAAAAAAAAAAAGTCAAGCAAAAAAGTAAACAAGGTGGGTGAAGAGTCTAAACTACACTTAAGGCTATTTTATATTCAGTTTTGAAAAGTATATTATGTCATATTTTGTACTATTTGTATTGTATTTTTATAATCTTATAACACAAGGCTACATTACTGAATACTGAAAAAGTCTGCCAAAACATGCAAATTTGCTGTGACAAATCACAAAGCATAAAAAGAACACATACTATAAGTACTAACCAATTTACGATGTGAGATGCAAACATAACTTCTCCTTATTGTATTTTGCAAATGTGTCCATGAAATGTCTTCAGGGGTGAGTGGAAGGCTGTGCTGCTTGGACAGATTCTGTGTGAGGAGAGGGAGACGTGGTGCATCCAAACTATTCGTACCCTCTGTGTCCACGCGCTGCAGGACACAGACACAGCTCTGGAAAAGGTGGGTGTCCATCGGAGCCCTCAAAGAGTCGACGGATGTATTTGTTTACTCAGGTACTGCTGTGTTTGTGTGCCTGCCCAGATCACCCACATGTTGCTGCAATGTGAAGCACCTCTGACCGAACAGCTGGGTGTCGTCATGGCTTTACGTCAAGAGGAGAGATGCATCTTGGAAAAGTGCCTTGAGATACTTGATTCAATGGGTAAACAAGATCAGGCCTTTTAGAACCGTGATCCTGAGATACTTTACTGCAAATGTTGAACAGTCACATTAGTCGTCCAACACCCCTCCAACTTGCTCTGATTGAACCAGTCCCAGTATTAAAGTCGCCTGTTCTCGCGACAATTCCAAGTCTGACGCTTCATCTCAACAAGTCAAGTGGTGACTGGAAAGGATTTTTATTGCTCAGCATGGGGTCATACAATTACGTTCAAATATTCACCGACTGGTGTTTTGTTTTAATAACGCATGTGTGAGAAATGCTGGTTTGATAATAGTAAATCTCAAAATGTTCTATCTCACCAGATTATTTCATGAGATCTAGTTTGCATTCATTATGCACATTTTAAAATCTAAACAGAAACTTCAACATTGCAAATTGAGTGGCAAATCTATGAATAACTTATTCTGTTACTGCTGTGATGGAATGCTACCTGCCTTGCTGTTGCTGCAGTTGTGCTGAAGTTTACATGCCCTTTTAACCTTTTGGCTATTGTTTGTGGAAGATGAATGATGCACACAAAAATCTTTTTTTCCACTCATGGTTAGTGGTTGTGCGAAGCCATTTATTGCCAAAGAACTGAGTTTACTCTATTGAAATCATAATGAAACAGAAATGTCCCTGATCTAACGTTTACATGACTTTCAACAACTGCCAGGAAAATTGTTCAGGAGCAAAGAAAAACTACCGGACTTTGACAAAATTGAACTCTCTGAAAGAAATTGTTTGTTCCAAGATGCACAATATGTAAAGTTTTGATCAGGGACATTTGGCTAGTTTCTACTTGAATAGCGTAAAGAAACAGGTTTTTTGACAATAAATGGCTTCACACAACCACTGACCATGAGTGAAATAAAGGTTTTTGTGTTATCATTCATATTCTATGCATAAGTTTAAACTTTTGAGCACAACTGTATGTTTTGATCACATGTATAACCTCTATAGAGGTACGTAGTTGGCAGTTGTTTTTTAGCACAAAAACCTGTGCATGATGTTGGTCAGTAGAAAGGACTTTCAGCCAAAAGAATGTCAGGTTTGTGAATCCAATCACTACCAAATAATGATCAGGTTCAAGTTGTCAATTTTCTTCATGGAGGTGAGGATTTGCACTTTCCATTGGTATATGGCTTATAGTGCTTCTAATAATTCAAAGCACATGAAGTTGATGCAATATTAAGGAAGAGCAAATGGCCACATATGGCTTGTCATACAAATTCATTACCAATACATTTCAAATGTCGAATCAATGTCAAACATATTTTTCCCATCATAAAATCTCAAAAAAGTTCAATTTTTGTAAAGTTTGGCCTAGGACTGTTGATCCCCGGGGGGAATACTCTGGCCTCAGTCAAAGTATACCCATGTTTACTCTGAGCAGGGGTTCACTTGGCCTACGACACCAGAAGCTCACATATCAGATCCAAAGCTGGTAAGTCCTAATAAAACCGACAACATGCCTGTAATCTGCATTTTCAACCTCTTGGCATCAACCTTAGGAAGTCCATATTTGTCAGGCTCTAATCTCTTAAATTAAGTTTGACACTTTATTGGTATCAAAAGAGTGGTTTGTGAACCAGCTTGGCTCAAAAGTGCTTTTTAATAAGAATAGCTCAGACATTGTTTATTACACAGTTCATGTTATGCATCACTGCACTAAAGGCTCTGGAGTCAGAGTGTCCTATTAAAAGTGAATGAATGGGACATGAATTAGTCCTCAGCTGAGAGTTTCACCACAGCTTTTTTCTTTGGGTGACGCTGGAGGGTCTCCATGGCAACAGTGGCTTCGTACAGGGAGAACTCCTCTGGCCGCGGCCTGAAAGAAACCATAAATCAACAATAACTAATGGAGTTCATTCAGTGAGCATTGTGCTGTGGGTCGAATGCAAAGTCTCAGCAGGGACTTTTAAGCTGCATGTCACTACATTAACCATAGAGGATGGATTAGTTGTCCTTTTATATAACTATAAGCCATCAAGTAATTATGAGATATAGGCCCTGATTAAAAGAAAAAGTTAATCTGTGGATTATATGAATTTTATACTACTGCCTATAAAGAAGGCATCACATTCTAGATCAGGGTTTCCCAAACGAAAGACTGCCAACATTAACATTTGAACGACCTTCAATGTAAAAATAAAATGTATTGTGTATTTATTTTTATTTTGTTATTTGACATAAAATATACATACAGTATATACTATCCTAAACATTACAACAAAAACAATGTTATTCACCTGAGGAAACCTCAGGTCAGAGCCTCGCGACCCTCCTGGGGGTCCTGATCCCCACTTTGGGAAGAACTTATGTCCTAGATTGTGAATCCTAATAGCCAAATGTCCACTTAGTCTTCCTCAGGCCTCAAATACAAATGAACAAATGCAGCTCTGAATGATGTGGTCTTTGATAGTAGCTGCTGTATGCACTAAATAAAATATAGAGGGCATTGCAATACAACCCAAATAAAAACATGAATGCCAACCCATAGAATACAGTGCAGTTTAATCTGTTAAATAGCCTATAATGTGAAATCGTGTCTTTCTTCACAGATTGATTTAAGAATTGAATGATCCATTGCAGACAACTAGTTAAATATTGAAGAAAAAACATCTCTGGGAAACCCTCAGGACCCACTGAAAATGGTTCCACAACCCACTTTTGGGTTCCAACTCACCAGTCGAGAAACACGATTTTAAACTAACAATTATACAACTGGCCAGGACTTACCTCAGCACTCCAGTTGACATCTTATCAACAATGTCCTTTAGAATATCTGAGGTCAAACTGATAGGAACCACTCAAAGACTACGAAAAAATACATTAATTTATGTTGTTTGAAGGATACGTAGATATCTTCCGTGTTGAGAGGACGAAGTAGTCCAGACTTCAGGGTTTAGAAATGATAAAGAGGCTGACTTCAGATGAAGGTAACTGCAATCTGGAGGATCCAACTGTGGCAAAGTACAAGTGTTATATTAGACGCTAGTGTTGCACACAGACAGAAACTATTAGGGCAATAAGGATACAATGTTTTGAGAGCACTAGCCTCAGATGTAGAAAAGCTTTTCTGAACAAAACACTTTCCAGAGCAAAATTACAGAACCATTTACACAATTCAACAAAATACAATGCAATAAAAGCAACAATAAATACATTTTTAAATGTTTCTTAAAATTGCCAACGAAAAAAAAAATGCAAATGAATAAAAATTAAAACAAATGCAGCAAAAGACATAGAATAGAGACAACATTATTATTATTATTCAAAATAATAACAATAATATATAAAAATCCTCCATGAGCAATTAAAAAACCTATTCCATCAGCTACTTTCACCTAAGACAGGGGTGTCAAACTCATTTGGGTTGTGGGCCAAAATTCTATGATGGCGGGCCGCATATAAAGGGGAAATACTATTGACAAAACATTTTTTCAATAAATTAATAATAATAATTAGCACTGAAATAATTCAGCACATTTGATTGACATTTTAAAATTTGTCAAAGCCCGACAGGACTCTAACCTGATAGATAATAATAATAATGGCTTAAACTTGTATTAAAAAACACCTAAAGCACTAAAACAACACGTTTACCAGTGACAGAACACCTTCTGTTTTTGTAGCTTTTTATAATGGTTCAATGTCAGTGCCCTCTGCTGGACAGGTTATTTTGGCTGCCCCCTGGCGGCTGGAGTGAGCATTTTGGTTATTTCTTTAAACATCCATAACTCCTGACTTTTGACATGCTCAGAAATGTATGCTCTACAAGTCGCTGGCCAGATGAAATCATCTCTTGGGCCAAATGCCTTGTGTTTGACACCTACCACCTAAGGCCTGCTTTCAACAACGAAACACAGAGGGTGTGTTTGTGGTATAAACTGATGGCTGCCTGCTGCACAGTGAGTTTTTAATAAATAAAAAATGATTAGCTTATAATAATATGTAATAGGCATCATAGATATTTATGTTTAATTCCATACCTGCAGGTGTGGATGAGAAGTGACCCAGTGCCCCCCCACAGCGAGCACATCAATGAGGTCATGTTTGTGGGGGCCAGAATGGAGCTCAGGCTCCTTCTCCTCGTGTAGACGCACTGATCATGAAAATAATGAATGTATGATGTGTTACAGAACATTTCACTGGGTTCAATTTGAAGGAAAAACGAAAAAGATACCCCCAGAGTCTATAACTATATCCACTCCGAGACCCCCGGTTTCCTCCAAGACAGCCGGCACCAGTTCAGATGGTCCTTTGTAGAATGGAATCACTCTGGCTGCAAAAGAACACTGCAGCCATCACTAATTGTATATTGTCACAAACCCAAAGTAATAATATGTGAACAGATGAAGGAAAGCCTTTTCATGATGAGTGCAAAGTCATGACCTCACCTACAAGGGGATCCTGAACACCTGCAGACAGAGGAAATGATGAAGATCATTAATTATTATTATTATTATTAATAAATTCTTGATGTCACAATAAACTTAAAAACCACATGAACAGACCCACAGTTGGTCGAAGCTGCTCTAGGAAGGTGTGGTCTTCACAGGACTGTGAGGTGGTCAGGATCTTCAGCCCATGGTACCAAGCCAACTGAATGCACATCAGCCCGAACGACTGTGGAGACATTGAGTCCAGTCACAAACATTCACTGCACCCATAATCAGTGTGAGAATCAAGTGTGAGAAAAGGTTCCCTACGCTGGCTCCATCCACCACCAGGACGCTTTGCCGGGCCGCCATGTGAGCCAGGGTGTGCAGAGCAGTGTACGCACTCACAGCATCACGCAAGGCTGCAGCTACTGTTACGCAGCTCAGTTGCGCTGGCTTGTGAACTGGAAGGCACACATGATTCAGCAGTGATGTTTATGCTATCAAGATCATTAACGGTCAAAATGTGTGCAATTCCACTCTAGAAAATACACTATATTATATTTTACTGGGCTATAACTCATTAATGCTTATGTTATATTAGTCCACCCTAGCTTGCTTTGGATTAATGTTCTAGGTAATGCAAAACAATAACATTAATTCATTGCTAATTACCTAAATACTGTTCATCAATGTCAATGATTCCACACAGCCCAGAGAATGGGCAATCTAGAGGAAGAATTCCTGAAAGGTACACCAAAATTGAACATTAGAAACTTTGTTTGTTGATAAAATCCAAACAAAATCAAATGCACTCCACCTACAACCTCCTCGTCAGGCTGAAATAGAGACACTTTGGATCCCACTGTAAAGAGAACATTTACTCTTGTGTTAAGTTATATGAACTGCAATGATATTTTGAGAATTTTACCTTGTTTAACAACTCCAACGACTTCTCGACCAACAGAAATAAACTCTTTCTGAATCTTCATTTGCCTGAATAACTACAACACAGCACAAACAAATCACACTCTGTCTCTGGGAGGTGTTTAAAAGGTGAGAGAGTCAGTGATGCTACCTGGAGGTCCACACTGCTCAGTCCACATGCCTTCACTTCAATGCGGACCTGATGACTACTCAGGTCCTCTGGAAGACTCTAGAAGCAGCAGAGAGACACAACACAGAATCCTGATTGCGACTGAACAAAATATGACTGGGACAATCCATGCATTCATAAAATGATTTAAAGGTTATAACATTTTAACAGAATGATTATTAGGGCTGGGACAATATGTCATTATATATACGCCTTTGCTGCAATACCAAGTATTGATACTTTATCAAAGTATTGATACTTTAAAAAAATCTGTACAGTGTCGGGTGCTCTTTAAACTATCTGCAATACTTTATGAGCTGTGTTTGGAAGCATTGTTTCAGGAACAGTTACACAGCTTTTTGTTAAACCTACAGTTTGTTGTGAAAAAGCACTTTTCACTTTTCAATCTTTAATAAATGTCAGATGGCACTTTGGTTTATAACTTTTGGACACATAACTTACATTTTTCACTATACTTGTACACTGTATCATATATACATTATATATATATATATATATATATATATATATATTATATTATTATAAGGTCTCTCCTGTTCCTCCTGCTTTATGAGGAGTACTGCCTCATTTGTTGCAGCGGTTGCAGAAATAATATTCTTATTGGCTATGGGTCAGAGTTTCAAAGAACCTTTTTCAAGCAACACGTAATCCATTCCATAAACAGTATATTTCATTTTGTATATATAATTTTGTACAAAAATCCCCGCATCCCTACCGTTTCTTGAATCACGAACTGAGGCTCGACATCATGTTCTTTTATTCGACAGTACAGACCTTTCATATTTGCATGTGGCCTTTTGCCAAACTAATCTATTATTTTTTGTGAAAAGGTGTTAATAGATTGGCGACGTTTCCGACCCGACCTTTTCCTCTTTTTGTTTTCCTCCGTCTTCTTCTTGAGATGTTTTGTCCGTCTTTACGCCAACTGCGCAATGCTGCCTGTCACTGGTTATTGGTGGAATTGCTCCTTCTTGTGAAATAATTATAATGTAGCCTTAATGCCTTTGAAGTTCAAACACAACCGGACTATCAGAGCTTCTTCATGACGAGGCTTAATTTCTTCCTGGTAAAATGCATGGGTACAAACATTTTAGAAACAACACAATGATCTGTGTTCAGCTTG
>OMNZ01028263.1:0-27760 GCA_900303255.1 Lesueurigobius sanzi | reverse complement strand
TTTGTTTGGGTCCTTGGGCAAGACTACTAACTCTCTGCATAAACAAGATTTTCAAAATAAATAATGTAAAATAAATAATACGTCAAGTGCTTTTTGTTTACCATTTATACAACATTTACAACAACAACAATCATTGCAGAAATGAGAGGATGTGACCGTGACCAGTGGCCACCACACTGCAAGGAAATTTGACACATCCATGGCTTGCACACAAACTGTCTTTATCCTCTCGCGAGATCTGTGCTCATTACAGGTGACAGAATGACATCTCGCGATAGGTTAGCAGCTGTACCCCATTTTCCTACAGTCCCTCTGTCGGTGGGAATTTTGTGAGCTTCAACAGGGTTTTAATATACATCAGACACGCCTTGAAGGACATACTGAATTATATGGCCACTCAGAGAAGCTCTATCATTCAGTGCCTGTGAATGAGACTGAAATATGAGGTAAGAGCGTAGCATAATACGGATGCTGTAAGAGAATGTCCTGGGTGTCGTTAGCCTCTTACTGGTTAGCCTGCCTTGCTAGTTGTATTAGTGAGGAATTGTAGCGAACGCCTAACATAATGCTTACTTTTTTCACTTGCTTTGGATATGTTTTAAATAATTTTGACTGAGTATGCTTCTTCTTTTTGACTGCAATAGAACAATGATATGTGTTGTTAACATGATGATGACTATTTGCTCTGTTGCCTGTTAGCCTATGCTAATGTTAAATCACTGCATCCCTGCCCCTCTGACTGCATCCTACGACTGTTTCATCAAAACTGCGTGGTATATCCGCGACGTCTACGTTTTGGCTGTGCCATTTTGTTAATAAAAATAAACATTATATTTAGAGCTTGTAACTCTGAAAACTTTGACATCATCGACCGTCCATAAAAGGCAGTGCAACATTCTGCCTTTAAATATGGCGACCGAAAATCCCTTCAGATACAAATTCATTTCGATACATTCTTGACACGAAATACATGTAGCTGTTACACCAGTAGAGTCCGCCTGGTTTGACAGTTTGTGTCTGTGCATCTCTCTCAATTGTCGCTGTCATTCTCTGAGAGGCCCTGTCATCATATGGGACACACTCCTGTCGGTTTTACACAAGTTTGATATTCATATGCTTATAGCCTAAGCCTACAGCTCGATAAGTATTTCACTTATGTTACTATTATCATGCAAGTGTCGTTTTGATTTCCATCTAGTGTTGCAGGAAGTAAAGCGCTCTCACTTCTGTTTTCTGAGGTTTGCTGCTGACCAAATTCTAAAGAATGACTACGTAAGATCCCCCTAAATTGCAACATCTCCAAATGTTGTAACCGGAATACGTATCATGATTGCACAAAACTTCATATCTGTCTAAGGAAATCATCAAGTCACATTCGGATAAACACATTACACGAAAACAGAGACACAGAAACGACTCTTGGGGAGGCATTTATTTATTTCACTCTATAAAGGTATTCATGCAGCTAGTTTTTACATTTGCATATATCAGACAAGTTGTTTCAATACACTCGCTTAATAAGTAGCCTAATTATTTTTTGTTCAGTCAAAACTGCAGCCAAAATCTACAGCTATGCTACTCTCAAACCCTTGGTGCAAAGAAACAGTTTCAAACATTTCAGAGCAATGTCAAATACTTCGTCTCATGTCCAGAAGATCGTGGTTTGAATCCCGATGCAGGCTGTTGTGGTGTCCTTGGGCAAGACACCTCACCCACCACCTGTGAGTGAGTGATTGGTGGAAGTCGGAAGGGCCAACGGCGCAGATTGGCAGCCTTGCTTCAGCTGTGGCTACAATAGCAGCCTTTTTAGAGGAAAACTGCTTGTTCAGTTGAGTATTCTGTGTGCAATATTTCCGATATTAAAAAGTGCTGGGTATTGTTATTGATCACACTGGTTTGATTTAATAATTGGGTTATGTGCACCCATGTCAGGCGGGTGAACTTATTATTTTTGTTTTCACTGTGCATTGGTTCTGGTCAAAAAAGGTTCTCCATTCAAGCATGTAACAACTTGCGTTAGTGACCGTTTTGGAAATAGCCAATCAATGGGATGACAAATTTGTTTTTTTCCGTTTTTTTGTGTGTGTTACAGGTGTTCTGTCCCAGGCCACGTTTGAGTGAGTGAAGCATGGCGCAGTTCCCCACCACTTTCACAGGTCGGACACTGGAATAATGTCACAGATTTGTTGAATACTTATGCTCCTTTCAAGTGCTTTTCAGGCAGATCGTAAGAGTTTTCTCAAATGGGTGGAGCTTGCTTATAAGACATGCTAGTGGTTATTTGCATTTGGCCGGAGAGTGAGAACACACCAAAATGCATATACAGTATTTGTTGCTCACTATTCTGTGGGTTCAATGTAGTTCCTTGAAGTATGTCGGCACGGTAGCGCAGCGATTGGCGCTTGTGCTTCACCTAGAAGGTCCCGGGTTTGATTCCCAGGCCGGGTCTTTCTGTGTGGAGTTTGCATGTTCTCCCCGTGTCTGGTAGGTTTCCTGTGGGTTCCCCCTACCACTAAAAACATGTACAATAGATCAGGATGAATGTGAGTGTGTTTGTGAGTGAGAGTGTGGGACAACGGATGGAAATCAGCCCATGGTTACAATCCACAGTGGTGTGTTTACATGCATGGCTCTCATGTGTGTTCATTAACATGCACTGTCCCAACCAAATAAACAACCAAAAATAAAGTACTCTTAATATCCATTTCACATCAGAGGTTCAGTTAGATGGCTATAGCCATTTTTTGGCCAATGCAAATGGCCGGTAAAAATATGAAATAAGTATTAATTGTCTAGCCTATCAAAAACGTTTAGGGCTATGCATTTTGGCTATTTTACAAAGCGCAGCTAATCACATTGGTAATGTATGGGTTTTCTCTTTTCGTGCCTTGTAAAAAATTTCCAAGAAAACTGGCCTACAGGTAAATTTACTTTCACATAGGTTTGCTAAGAACTTAGAGCTAATAAATTCAATTAGTACAGTATATTGTTTAAACCTACACGAGTTCAGTCAGACTGAAGCCCAAGTGACTCCTCCTGGGAGTCCTGGGAGTTTAGAGCCTCCCTGTCCCCGTACATGTTCTTTGCGCTGAATTGCTCCGTGGTGAATCATTCTTGGCTGTTTTGGTGAATTCTTTCTCTAGGGCTCATTTTTAGCTTTACCTCTTAATCGGACTTTGTTTTTATGTTTGCTTGTTTGTCTCTGATTCAGGTCCAGATGTGTATTTGATCTCGGTGGATGAGAGAGTCAAACATGATCAGCAGTTCCACAGCCTCTCTCCCAGCGGTGGTTACATTACAGGTGATATTCACCTGCTCAAGGACAGAACACATGCTCAAGGACAGAACAGTCACTAGCACATGATTTGCTCACTTAGGCACAGGAGCTTTTTACCTAAGCTGGAGGCATTCCCAACGTACAGTTCACCAGTTGGTTATTCTTGCTGGTCATTTACAGTGTCTCTTCCAGCCAAGCCAACTTTGTCAGCTTGCTCATTTAGTTTTTATTGATCAAATACATTACATTTCAAACCTATAAAAGACCCACTTTTAGTTTAGGTTCATATCGTCATAACATCTTACTCTCAATTATATTTCTGTCTAGATGCTTTGTGTTCTGACTCAATTTTGAAACTGATGTTCAGGGTCTGTTTGCTACGTTATTTTCTTTGGGTTGTTTTCATTCCTCTAAACTCTTTCCCTAGGTGACCAGGCCAAAAACTTTTTCCTCCAGTCAGGTCTGCCCCCTCCCGTCCTGGCTCAAATCTGGTAAGTGACATGCCAGGTGTACTTTCCTTTACCCTAATTGTCAAAGCATGTAATTTGATATATTAGGTGCTTTCACACAGCAGGAACCTTTTCCAGTTCTTATTGCTGTTTTAGTTCCAACTCCCCTTTGACCTGCTTTCAGACAGGGTGGAACTGTGGCCGCCTTTTAGACACTGCTTCAGCCCTTGCTCTGGGGTAGTGCTTTCTAGTCAGACCAGGAAAGCTTTGGTGACGTGGTTGCGTAGTAACACAAGTATTTGCACACCTCTGCATTTGGCAATTACCTTTTAAATATTAATTTGTACCACGCAATCCCTCTGCTATTTTAAAGCCAGTTAGAGTCTGTTTTCTTCGATATGTGGGTTCCTCTTTGCTTTGTGCATCATAAGCAGAAGTGATACAACTATGTGTGAATCATTCTATTGCTGTAAACTCCCAAAGCCTGCTCATTCCACACTGTAGTTCTTGCTCAATTATACATTTTCGCAACAAAAAGTGTGATCTGGATACCTCCGGACACATGCTACAAAGTTTGTTTAGCTAACAGTAGCGGCATACACACAGGCACATACGGCACTGATGTAATTGAGCCCCAGCCTTGCCACTGTTGTGGCGATTCCATCACAGAGGAGGGCCTCAGTGGTCTCAGATTCTGGCCCCAAGAACTGTTTGGTACACTTATCTGTGTGTAGCATTTATTAGCAGTCACTCAAAATCTGTACAACCTTTTTTCTTGTGCTTTAGGGCTCTGGCAGACATGAACAGCGATGGTCGCATGGATATTCACGAGTTTTCAATAGCAATGAAACTCATCAAGCTAAAACTCCAAGGTCATCCTCTGCCTCCAGCTCTGCCTCAAAGTATGAAGCAGCCCCCTCTACCCTTACTTCCGCCGCCTGCCTTTGGTGAGGATCAAGCACAATTTGTCAAAGTCAGCAGCACTCAGACAGAGACTGCTATCTGTCGTACAGTTATTTGGTTTTATTTTTTGTTTTTTTTTATTTTTTTCTTAAGATCAGTTCTTAATGCTATACTTTAGTCAAACTAAAAGGCTAGGTTATGCTGTATTTAATGGTCTGTTTACACGCCACAAAATGGCAGTGCCATTGGTATAGGAAGCCTTTTTACACTGGAAAGCACATTGTATCCACTGACACTGGGCTCCATAAAATCTCAGGCGGAGGCAGTTTCATTTTTCAGCAGGAAGCTCTGCATCATGTCAACTGGATAAGCAAGGAGTCACAGAGACCGATGATGTTGCAGCCTGAGCTGAACAATGATTGGCTAACTCACTTTTGCACAAAAGGAGGTTTTCAGGCTCACACATTAAGTCAAAGAACAGTCTATAAACAATTGACAATGACTCATTATTACTGTGGAAAGGTTGCCTCAGAAAGCCTCAGAAAGAGTGTGGTAGGTGCCGTAGACTGGATAGCTTCATGTAGTGCACTTCTCCTAACCTCATCATTTACGTGTAAAAATGCATCACAGACGTATGATTGCTGCGTTTTCCTTGAGACTGTAAACAGGGCCTAAAACTGTATATGTTTTTTCTTTATTACAACTTTTTTAGAAGAGTTGTTAAAATATATCCGCTACATGATCTATCACTATTTATTGTGTCACAATATGTGAATGCCATACCATTTTATTTTATTCATTTATCATATGTTTACATTTTTTTCATATTGATGATTGATGTTGATGGCTTTGTTGTTTTACATACCAGGTTCTTGTCTTACCTTTTTAACACTGTTTTCGGCAGGCTTACCCCCTATAGCTCCAATCCCTGGTCCCTTACCAGGCATCCCTCCTCTCCCTCTGCCTCCTCTGCCTGTTGGTGTATCGCCACCACTCGTCTCAACTGCTCCATTACCCCCGCCTATTGCCAATGGTGCCCCTCCCACAGCAATTATGCAGCCCATCCCTGGCTTCTCCCATGCAGGTAAGAATTACTTACACACAGTGCAAGTCATTTTACTTCATGCCATGAACCTTATTGTTTGCTTGAAAATCTTTATAGCAGGCCAGTGTATTATTACTATTGTTAATAAGGCCATGTTGTGTTCCTTCCAGCTCCCTCCGTCAACAAATCCTCCTCATTCAATCGGTCCAGTACCAAATTGCAGAAGGGTCCATCATTGGACAGGTAACATAGTCATAGCTATGACTTTTTTGCTTTAACTTTGAGCACATTCTGAATTTGTTGATTGTTTTTTTTTGTTTTTTTTGTGCCGTAAACAGTACTCTTCAGCCAGACTGGGCTGTTCCTCAGTCGTCTCGGCTCAAGTATCGACAACTTTTTAATTCTCATGATAAGATGATGAGCGGACATCTCACAGGTATGGAACAGCTTGGCGAAGAAGACTTCTTTTTCCTTAAGTACACCATCAGGCACCAGGTGCTTTTGGAAGATACTGTTTATCTCATTTTAAGCATCAGTTTTCATTGGAAACTCATACTTCAATTGGATTAGATTTCTTAATGCCATGGAAAGATTTGCATCACAGGATCAAAGAATTTTTTCACTGTGACATTTAGTTAAAAAAAAACAAAAAAAAAGCAATTTCAACATGGCTTGTCTGCAGACTCTGTACTATTCTGTCCAAGGCACCAGGAAGCCAAAAGGCCATGAGAACAATTTGTTTGCTTTTTAGCTTTTTAGCACTTTAAAGTGTCGACAATACGAATAACATTGGATGTCATGGGCTCATATTTTGCCTTACAGGACCTCAAGCACGAACAATTCTCATGCAGTCCAGTCTTCCTCAGACCCAGCTAGCCACAATATGGTCAGATAACTCGATCATCTCAAGATGTGATTTGTTTTCATCTTTATTTTTAATATGAATTCCCTTTTCAGGTGTTTGTCAGATATTGACCAGGATGGAAAACTAACAGCTGAGGAATTCATTTTGGCTATGCACCTCATTGATATGGCCATGTCTGGTGTACCGCTCCCTCCAGTGTTACCCCCAGATTACCTCCCCCCTACTTTTAGGTAAATATTGAAACACATTCAGGCATACCGGTGTCAAAAATACAATTCTCAGAATGTCGATGTTCTATTTGACTCCTCTGTCTGTAGGCGTGTACGTAGTGACAGTGTGCAGTCTGATCAGAAGACAGTCCAAGAAGAGGCTGAAGAGGAAGCAGAGAACATTCAGGATAAGAAACTGCCAGGTTAGCATACTGGATCTATCATGTTTTACATATTTTAATGGGAAATAATAGGGTTACTTTTGCAAGTTGAGATTTTGTTTTAGTTCCTATTCCCTTATTCAATATGTGTGTGTGTAGTGTTATTTGCCTTGTGTCTTCCAGTGACATTTGAAGACAAGAAACGAGAAAACTTTGAACGGGGGAATCTGGAGTTGGAGAAGCGGCGACAGGCTCTGCAAGAGCAGCAGAGGAAGGAACAGGAGCGACTGGCTGCTCTGGAGAGAGAGGAGCAGGAACGAAAGGTAGGCTTTCTGAAAATCCTTCTGAAAAACTACCCTTTAGTTGCATGTATTGGCCTCAGTCACCAGTGCCACTCTCACCACATGCATCTCCCACAGGAACGTGAACGCCTGGAGCAGGAGCGACGGCGACAGCAGGAGCTAGAGAAACAGCTGGAAAAACAGAGGGAGCTGGAGAGGCATCGTGAAGACGAGCGCCGCAAAGAGATCGAGAGGAGAGAGGTACAGCAATGTTGTGTCCAGAAAAAGCTATAGAAATCCAATGTATTATTATCAATAACCTGTTGCCTGGAACTTAATTTAAATGCAGGCTGCTAAGAGGGAGTTGGAGCGGCAGCGGCAGTTGGAATGGGAGCGGCAGCGGCGCCAGGAGCTTTTAACTCAAAGAAACCGAGAACAAGAGAGTATAGTTCTGCTTAAGGCCAGAAAGAAGACTTTGGAGTTTGAACTCGAAGCTCTGGTAATGAAATATGTCTAAGTGCATTTAACCATAGGCTACTTCTCAAGTCACTTTTTATTCCCTTTTCCTTTTTAAGAGCAGAGCATTTTATGAGCCACTTTTAAAGCCAGTAAGACCTCGATATCTGCTGTAGATTTCTATTATGGACCAAGAGTCCCAGACTTTGTTTAAGATGATTAAACATTAAAATAATATGTTTGCCTCTTTAATTAACCTATTTTGTAAATTTACCTAGTGTTGTTTGAAAATATTTTTTCCTCTCTTCAGAATGACAAAAAGTCACAGCTCGAAGGAAAACTGAAGGATGTTCGTTTTCGACTGTCAGCTCAGCGAAGAGAAGTGGAGCAGACAAATCAGTCACGAGAGACGCGTATTGCTGAGATCACCTTACTACAACAGCAGTTGCAGGTTTGCAGTTTAAACAAAAACACTAATGGTCTTTCGGCATTCAGACCCTCATAGTCTCAGGATATGAGTATGTGTGTTTTACAGGACTCGCAGCAATGGCTGGGAAGACTTATACCTGATAAACAAACTCTTAATGAGCAACTGAAGCAAGTCCAACAGAACAGTCTGCAGCGTGAGTATGGCTGTGGGAATGTGTCTTTTATTAAATAGTTAGAAGATCGAACTACTGTATTTTACTGTATTATACTGTATTATTACACAAAAACTGCCATTCATTTTTGGTTGTGTTGGCGTGTTTGCAGGGGACAATCTTTCATCGCTGCAGAAAGCTGTTGAACAGAAGGAAACGAGCCGACAGCAGCTTCGAGAGCAGCTTGATGCTGTGGAGAGAGAGACCAGGGCCAAACTTCTGGAAATAGATGCTTTTAATACTCAGCTCAAGGTAAACACACTATTAACTTGCTCATAGATGAGCAAACCTATACACAAATCCAAAGTGTATAGTGGAACATTTGGTCCTCACTAAAGGATGGAGTTGAAGATGAGCAATAGAACACTTTGAGACTGGGAACCTTGTTAACAATCTAGGTAAGAGACTTTCCAGTTAGTCTTCGAAGGGTTTGGAGGGTTCTGTGCAGGCTAGCTCGGTCAAGGACAAGTGAGCTGGATCAGGATGATGCATTGAGTGATGCGTTGCAGAAACTGTGATTATGGGTAGGGCGGCCTTGGAGGAAAGGGACAACATTTAAATAATTTATTGTAATTATTTGTATTGGATAAGGAGCTAACATTTTTTTGGACACTTTTACTTCAAAACCTACACAAAATCCCATCCAAATAGTACATAACTAACCTAATTCATTGCATCCCCATTAAGAGGATATTAAAATATTTGATGTGAGTGTGCATTCTGTTAACAATATTCTGAGTATAAATGAAAGACCCAAGGGGTACGCAGGACAAACAAAGTTTGGGAACCACTGCTCTAAGAGCATGCATAACAATAGAATAAGATTTAAAAAATATAATTTAACACAACACAAACAGGATCTGTTGAAAATTAGACTACAAAAGGGGACAGCGATGATGATGATGAAGGACATGCTGTGACTAGGGCTGAATGATTTTGGTAAATAATATTTTTTCCTCAGGTGCATTTTAGAAAATAAATAATATTTTCAGCTGGTCCTTTAGCTGCCATCTGTGCTTTTATCATTTATTTTTTAGGAGAGAGCAAAGGCAGTATGGCCATAAGACAGTGTCAGTGCCCTCTGGTGCACAGTGTGGAATTTATTCCTTTTAAAACAATCTTGGCTGCCCCCTAGTGGCTGGACAGAGCATTTTAATTATTTCTTTAAAATTTCATAACTCCTGACAGGAATGGGTTAGAGACTCACTTTTTTTTGTTTTTTCCTTAAAAAATTGCATCCCTCTGCGATTTGCAAATCGCGTTGTGTAAAATTGCGATATAATTGCAAATGCGATAAATCATTCAGCCCTAGGTGTGACTCCAGGGCGGTATTAAAGATGTAAACACAGGATTCTGCTCCTGGATGGAGAAGTCCGGGGGCAGGAGGGGGGCTGTGGTGGGCATTGGGTGCTGTTTACACAGCAACAGTCTCGATCTGCCTTTACACTGTGTGCCTATCACAGCTCTAACTCACGCCAGGCCTGTGAGTAGAGAGAAGAAGGCCAATTTCAACTTCCTGGAAACTTTTGGATGTTGTGTCTCTGAGGCAACTCTGGTGCATTCTAAAGTAAAATTAAGTAATTGTAAATTATTTACAGACAGTTGTTTAACTAAATATAAATGTGAGAAGCCAGAAAGCAAAATAATTGTCAATTGTCAGGTAGCCAATCAGTGTTCAGTCCGCAGCTGTGACGTAATCTCCGTGTGTCCTCATTTTGCACAGTCCACAGGAGGCAGAGCGTCTGAAAACGGCCGCTGGTTGAGAGATGAAACTACCTTATCCAGCGTTCTCAGTGAAACCTTGAGTCAGAGGATACGATGTGCGTTGTGCTGTAAAAGATATGTGCGTCCGATACCAACGTACCGTTGTTTGGTCGCCATGTAAACTACGCCTTGATGAAGAGGCCTCTGCAGTGTGGGGGAAGGAGGGGGTGTTGGAAGGTGAAGGGGAAAGGGAGAGCACGGGTGACTGGAGAGTCCGGAGAGTGTCAAAGCAGCAGTAGTGTGTATTGAGACTGTGCACTAGAGACAGGTCATTCTGACCTCGTGGTGCTTTAGGTGAGTGTCCTAAGCCCCCTCCATACGACTGGCATAGTCGTTCGCAGTGAATTGCTCCCGGAGTCTGCCAGAATACGCTGATTTAGCTTTCTCCACATCCCTGCTAAACCGGTATTTTGTCTCCCTGAAGCTGTTCTTGTCTCCGCTTCTACGCACTGCCTCTTTCTTCTGCCTCAGCTGTAACTCACCCTGGTGTGCTTTGGCCCTGACACCTTCCAGTCTGTTGCCTCCAAACACATGCATAGCTTTTCCACAGCCATACAGGTGTACCTTCTAGTTGTGCTCACTACAGGTTTAGCGAGCTGCAGCCTCTGTCTGTATGCGGGGATGAGGTGGACCATCACGATCATCTGATAGTTCGAGGGCAGCGTGGGGCACAGCGCTGTAGGCGTTGCTTAGAGGAGCATTGTAACTGATCCAAAATGTCCTGCTCTCTGACGGGAATTTAACAAACTGTCTGTACTTGGGTAGTTCCTGGCCCAGATTCACCTTGTTAAAACCACAAAGACCAATAACAAGGGAGTCGGGTTAAGTCCACATGCAGAATCTGCTCCTGAATGTAAAGCAGCCAATATGAATGAAACAAACTTGCACGGAGAACAAAAAGGCTTTCTATCTATCTCTCCCAGATGACGATAGGCCCACAGATTTAGGTGAATGCAGATGAATATACAGGATAAAATACCTTGATCAATTTCCCCAGGAGGATAAAGTCAAGTGTAAATTATATTTCAAAATAAATAGTTTTTGCAATATTTCTCTTTCTAAATTTTTTGCCCCTAATACAAACTCACTTTTCTGCATTTTAACAGTATATACAATTTATGTATGTTTTAGTATTAGAACTACTAGAGCAGACATTTCAAAATTGATTTAAAAAAAACCAACATAATTTATTGAGGGGAAAAAGTATGATCGTATAATTTGTAAATCAAATTAGCTGAAATAAATAAATAAACCACTCTATGACCTTTTGTTAAACACATGCATGACTGAACCATTTCTTTTAATGTTTCATGTCCCTTTTCTCCCTGAGCCGTTTTGCTCTTTTGCTCATACCAGTCTCTCTGTGAGTTCTATGCCAACCACTGTGCCAGGATAGAAGCCCTGCGCCGCCAGCTTGGGGACAGTCAGAGAGGCAGACAGGTAGTGCACACGGCCACTGCTGCTCTGGGGTTGGACTGCACTGACATTATCTACATAGACCAGCCACCGCACAAACCCGATGTGTAATTCTGCGAGCTGATGTGCCAACCCACTAACCTGCTCATGACTTGTGTGCTTGTCTACCGCCAGCCATTTCTGTGTTGCTGTGTGACCCATTGCTCTAGACGGACTGCAGGCTTTTAATCTTGAGGGTGATCAGCCAGAATGGAGTTGGTCTTCGAGCTTTACCATCCTCTTCTGTCACTGTAACTAACAAAGGTTAAAAGCACATTAGGAATTCAGACATGGCAACATTGTTAGTCTCGTTACAACAAATTATTCATGCTTTTATTTTACAAGCTTGAAATAATTACTCATTTTTACACTTAAGAACAAAGAATAGTAAAAAAAAAAAAAAAGTTATAAAAAAAAAAATCTTTGTTGGTGCTGTTTAGCAAAGACATGGGCTAAATGAAGAGGGTGGTGGCATTTTAGTGTTCTCTCTGCGTCTCTGTCTTGTGTTTGAGCTGGTCTGGGGTTTCACACATTCATCCTTCTTATAACTCTGTTGTTCGTGTTGCTTATTGGTTGCTGATTGGTTTTCTATTGCTGAAGTCTGGCCAAATAATTGTGGTGTTCTGTCCATGGGGTTATATCTATTTTTTTTTTTTTTTTGCCAGGACAACTGGTCAATAACTAAATAGGGGGCATTTATGGTATATAGTACATTGATAGTAATGGATCTAGTGAGATGGATAGAGGAGGTTCAAATACTTTTCCCAGCAGAGACGCCGGCTCTGTGGATGTTTAGTTTCAGGTTCACAAGATGTAAGAAGAAGAAACGTTGAAGTTTCTCTTTCTGTGTCTCTCAGGGCTTTTATTAGCTAGAGCCTCTGAAAAGGCAGGTTTGAAACTTTTTTTGTGTACATAAATTAGATATGCTGGAGATTGGCATTTCTTCCCTCATGGAGACATCTTACACCTGTTCTAGTAGATTTAAAAGGATCGGAGTACACTCTGACTAATTTCAACTTCTAAGATTAGACTCTTTCCGACCAGGACTTCCCTGAAAAGAAAACTTCATGAATAAAATTCAAAAAGATCATACCTTCTAAGTCATGTTAAATGATGCACTGCGATCTTCCACAGATTTTCTGATCCAACATGCCATAATGAAAAAAACAAGATATTTGTTTGCCGTAAAAAACATTCAGTATTCTTTTGAGAGGATACTGAAACTTTAACATATAACGTATATAAAGAATCAGACCAATATGTTTTTAGAGGTCTGAACTAAAGCGTTAACAGGGTTTTCATCCTATGTGGATGCAAAATTGCAACCTTTTTGTCTCCATCTAGCGGTCTCTGATGCAGATTGTGGTGGAACTCTTGATGCATGTTTGTTATTATTCATGGATATAAATGGAACACTGTTTGCTATGTTGAGATGATCTTGGAGACTAGCTCTCTTATTTATATTTTATTTCTGATAAAATCAGAATTTTCCGTGAAGGCGTAGAGCTTGATCACTTGATTATAACTTCTGTAATTGTCGTGGTTTTCGGTGTTGATACTCGTCTTCTCTTGGATTCCTTTTTGGCCTCACCCGCTCCCTGCTCTTTCCTATCATGCTTTGCAGGAGCTGAGGGAAATCCACAGCCGTCAGCAAAAACTGAAGCAAAAAGAAGCGGAGGGAGATCCCCAGCTGCTTGCACACAATTTTTCTCATATTCCTACAGAGAGGCGTTCTTCTGATGTGCAGGACACCAGGTACAGTGCTCATTACAGGTTTCGTATGTGTAGTCAATGTTTCTTCACCAACTCCACAACGTCCACAAAGCTGCTTAAGCCCAGCACTGACAAAACATGCATGAATTTACTCCTCTGTGTTCATGTCATTGCATGTTCACACCAAATGATTAGATTGGATTAAAGGTTCAAGTTTGTTTGTTTAATAGTCAAATATCTATTACAGGAAACTACCGAGTCATTTTTACCTCTGTAGTAGCTGCTAAAAGACTTGTGGCGTTCTAGGGGTGTGGGATTTAAAACTACAGCACTGTAATTGAAGTTGTACATGGAACAATTATGTTCTAAATGCCAAAAAACACAGACATGCATATAATTTGTAGTTTAGCAAATAAATATAAGTATCAAGGAGACGTGATACTCAGGATGCAAGGGAGGGGAGGGTGTTTCACTACTGACGCCTTCTTTCTTACCTGTGATTTGAAAATGTCTAAATATTTCATAGGTTGTCGTCAGATGAGAGTTCATCTTGGAGGGATGACATGGCACCAAAGGGTCCCAGCCCCGTCTCAAGTTCTGGGCCACATGGCTGGCTGAACAGAATCACTCAGGAAGACGAAGAGCGCAAAAGGAGAGTGATGGAGGAGGAAGACGAGTGTAGAAAGGCCAAGGAAGACGATCCAGATGAGGCCAGAGGCAATAAAGACATGCAGGACAAACTCAACAAGCTGTTCAGCCAACCTGGAGACCCCTGGGCGTCAGGAGGTACCAACTTGTCTCTTTTATTGTGAAGGTGGTGCACTATCTGCATCTAAATATAGGGCATTTTAACCATTTCTGTAACATACATTTGAAGGCCATCTGTGCTGCAGAGGTGTAAGACCTGCGTGAACCAATCGAACTGTAGAATCACCTACACCAAATTTATGTCCAGTCGGTGGAAAAAAGATACAGATCCTAGCATTTACATTTACGTCTACAAAAACATCATTTGAAGTACAGCTTGGGCTTGATTTTTTACTTATGAGCCACTAACGGGCAACTTGATTTGGATTTTCCCGTCTTGGACATGAGACTTGCAAAACGAGGATATAATGGGCCTTACCTTTAGTTCCCAACTCTGCCCTTAATTTGTGCTGCTCAAGACTTTGATTCCGGTTTTCACATCGCCATCTGCACTTCACTTGTTGCTGATACTGAAATCTTTTTTGTAGCGGAGAAGACCTGTGCACCAGCACCTAGCCTGTTTGACCAGAAGCCTCCGGCGGGTGGATTTGAGCAACAGCAGACGATGAAGGTTGTCTACTACAGGGCTCTATATCCCTTTGAGGCACGCAGCCATGATGAAATCACTATTACACCGGGAGACGTCATTATGGTATGAAACACAAATCTCTACCAGTGGAAGTCGTTTTGAGTGAAATAACTTTGATTTAAAAAGTTTCTTTTGACTGTAAAACTGTTGGGGTTATATTGTTGTGACTTGTGCAAACGCCAGTAATTGAAAACATTTGTGAATTGCCATGTGGTGTGGTTTAACAGTTTGTTTTCTGTCCTACTTTGCAACCTGAAGGTGAAAGGGGAATGGGTAAGTTTATGGCCAGTGTTGCTGTCGACCATCACAAGCTGATGTTCTTCTGTCATCCCCATGTTCATTCATTTGCTGTAAATGAATGGGTTTCTAATGTATCAGTCTTAAAAAAGTACCTCTTTAGGTTGCGGGTTAGTTGACGTAAACATTTGGGCATTTTGAGTAAACCCAAAGACTCCTATTGTAACCAAAGAGGGCATTGTTTCTGTTTGCAAAAAATAAAGCTCTTTGAAAGTTGTTAACATATAGTACAGTAGCGCATATAGAACTGCAATGGCTTGAACTGGTGGCGAACCTAAAGAAGTCTCCTTTTTTCAGTTTTTGTTTGATTAAAAAGTTGTCATGTCTGTTGTTGTTGTAGAACTATGTTTTTTAATGCCATTTTTGATGTAATCGCTCACATCTCATTTAATAACACAATATTTGTTGTTGATGTGACATCAGTGTTGGACCAGTCCCTGGAGCTCACCTGCTACCTTTTTAATAAGCTCTTACGGATATTTCTTTCCTCGCATCAACATTGTAATGCATTGCTGTGTGGTGTTGGTCTGTGTGAGTAGCTTGACCTGGTGTCTTTCCGACAGGTGGATGAGTCTCAGACTGGGGAGCCAGGTTGGCTGGGAGGCGAGCTGCGAGGACGCACCGGTTGGTTTCCAGCCAATTATGCAGAGCGGATACCTGACAGTGAAGCACCTGTTAGTTTACGCGGTGTTGCGTCATCCACGCCTCCGTCTACACAGCAGCCAGTAACCACACCTCCTCCAGCTCCTGGACAGTCCTCCTCTGCATCTTCATCAAACAGTAATTGGGCTGACTTCAGTACCACGTGAGTACATAATAAACTTTGTGCTCAAAATCAAGTCAAAATATCATCAAAATCACATGTCTTTCCCTGGTGCCTTTTTAGATGGCCGTCAAATGCAGGCAGTCAGCCAGAGAATGAAGGATGGGATGCTTGGCCCTCGTCCTCAACCCCACAGAACCCTTCGCTGAGCGTCCCCTCAGCTCAGCTACGCCAGCGCTCTGCCTTTACACCAGCTACCATGACCACAGGCTCCTCTCCTTCTCCTGTGCTCGGACAGGTGATGTGTAGCAAGACAAGAAACCTGTGCATTTATATAATGTTATTAACAGTCATCACATTATCTATTCTAAAGGGAGAGAAAGTGGAGGGTCTTCAGGCCCAAGCCTTGTATCCATGGCGAGCCAAGAAAGACAACCACCTTAACTTCAATAAAAACGAGGTACAACTTTAAACTTTTGCAGTTGAAAAAGAGAATATATGTGGTATTGAGGATGTATTGTTTTATGTCACTGCAGATAATCACAGTGTTGGAGCAGCAGGACATGTGGTGGTTAGGCGAGCTACAGTCAGGTCAAAGAGGCTGGTTTCCTAAAAGTTACGTTAAACTTATCTCTGCCAATATGCAACCTTCAGCTACTCCAGTCACAGCACGCAACAAAAACCCAAGGTAAGCCAAAATGAATATACATAACTCCAGATTTGGGCCCTTTCTACACAGTAACACCAATCGGGGATTGGAACGGCATGATTTAGAAGAACTATCTAAGAAATATCTGCCTTTTTGTAATTGCAAAATGATTTCATTCCCACTATACATTTTAAACAACTGCACATTTTAAATTGATTAATAGTGCCACAGCTTTACCAGAAATACACTTCAGTGATACTGTCTCTGATCCAGATTTACATGGAAATAGCGTTTACTGTTGTTTAGTTGTTTAGTTTTTGTAATCTTTATAAAATCAAGCTGTGTTTTGAAAAGAGGGTATAATGTTAATAAAATACATTTTTGTCTCTAAAACGCACATAAGAGGGAGGGAGAGCGCATGCAGCGGCTCGTTGGGTCGGATAAAAGGTTTGGGTCTGAAAGCGTCGTCATTTGGGTCCAGATCGAGGTCCACTAACTCGTGACCTCTACTATAGTGTATAGTATAAGCTGTGTTTAAAATACAGTAATAATTTGTGTCTGTGGTTATTCTACGTGTAGTGAACCTGGACTGACGGATAGCCCCCCTAACGGAAAAAGGCCCTCTCCTTCCCCCACCAAATCAGAAACTGGAGAAGGTACAGTAATAAAAGTCCTTGGTGATTTCAGTACATGTGTATTTTGGTACAAATAGTCTACAGTATTTGTTATTGCAGAATATATTGCTATGTACACGTATGAGAGCAGTGAACAGGGGGATCTGAGCTTCCAGCAAGGAGACATAGTCACCGTAACTCGGAAAGAGGGGGACTGGTGGACGGGCGTTGTTGGTGCCAAGACTGGAGTCTTTCCATCCAATTACGTCAAACCACGAGACTCTTCATCTGATGTGAGCTGATGTTTTTTATAATTACATAAAGTATATACATGTTCTAATGCAATATTGACTGATTTTTTCTTTGTGCCTAGTCTTTATCACTATCGGGGAAGACGGGCAGCCTTGGGAAAAAACCAGGTGACCGCCTTGAAATAAGAGGATCCCTCTGAGTTATTGTGTCCTCAATCTTATTCCTAGAGGAAGTATATTTTGCTATACATTTTAGCTTGATTATTTTGTGTGTATGCGTGAACTAAATATCAAATGAAAATGCTGTTTATTGTAAAAGACTTTGAGAAGGTAATTTGTTTTGTCTGTGATTCTGTGAAAATAAAAAGGAAGATGATTTCTCACAAGCTCAATAATGACTTTTTCTCACCTTGTTCCCGACTGGCAGAGATCGCTCAGGTCATTGCTCCATACACAGCGACTGGTGCAGAACAACTGACATTGGCACCTGGACAACTCATCCTCATCAGGAAGAAGAATCCTGGAGGCTGGTGGGAGGGTGAGCTCCAGGTACATTCCCCAAAACTCACACCTGCCACTGTCATGTTCTGATGAACCAGGATGTTGCTTTTTTTATACATTTTCATAGTACACAAAATTAAAGATGGTTTATTTTCACTTCTGGATGTCTTGAAGTATCGTCATAGGAGATTATTTTGTTCAGGTTACGGATCTGACTTTAATGAGGCTTCGTTTGAATACTTTGTAATGTAATTGTCCTTCATTTTGTTTCACTTTCAGGCCAGAGGCAAAAAGCGTCAGATTGGCTGGTTTCCAGCGAACTACGTAAAGCTACTAAGTCCCAGCACCAGCAAGACCACACCCACAGAGCCAACCCCACCTAAAATGGTTGCGTCTAGCACAGGTGTGCATGAACTAAGTGACATCTACTGTATCTATATTTGTTGTTTTTAATTGATTCATAGTCTATCTTGTGTGTCTGTCGGTTTACTGAACATGCAAAGCATCAAGTATTTTGGTTTCTCAGTATGTGTGAGAAACCACACTTAGAGAAATAGAGAAATTAGGTGTATACCTAATTTCTATACACCTATAGAGAAATTTACAATAAATCTTAAATCCTATATCTGATTTAACAGATTTAACACAATAATATCCACCCAATGTTTGAGCTTAACTGTCAGAATCTGGTTTATGACACATTGTTCTATTTAAATTAGGGCTTGGCAATAGTTGACTACAATAGTTTTCCTCATAGTGATAAATCCTCATTTTTCATTTCATATTTCCTTAATGTGATAATGCAATATTCCCACCAACACCACAGAACTTGGAGTAGCATAGAAGGCGTACACAAAATAATCTGAAGCAATGATGCTAATAGTATTTGTCACAACTTTTAAGGATCAAAGAATAGGTCACCACACAAACATTTCAGAGTCACAAAAATGATCTCGGGTCAAAATCTTCCTTCAGTCCCTTTGGGGCTATTGTTTCCAAAGTCTACAAGGCTTCCCTTTTAAGCAGTGATGTGTTTATCACAAACGCATCACTGCTTCACCTGCTCAATTCCCACATACTATATCTGGAGGAGCTGACGTTGTGTTGTTTCTGAGCGGACCCACAGCATGTAGATGACATTGTTCGTATTACAGGTGATTACTGTCTTGATTTCAAAGGACCTCCCAGTTCTGAGCTGTCCATGTGGTATGGGTTATTTAACTTGTGAAAATGGAATACAAGTATTGTATACTTATTTATGGAGGATTGACTTTAAAAAGTCCCCAAGCATTCAATTTGATAACGTTTAAATCAATCGATAAATCAATGAAATCCAATATCCATTAAACTCCAATGTTGCCACAGCCCTAACTTAAATACACTTTTGCTCATTTATTTTGCCATGCGACTCACGGATATGTCTGTCCTGAAGCTTTGTGTCAGGTGATCGGCATGTACGACTACGTGGCTCAGAACGATGACGAGCTGGCCTTTCAAAAGGGCCAGGTGATCACGGTGCTTAACAAGGACGACTGTGATTGGTGGAAAGGAGAGCTCAACGGCCGAGAGGGTCTGTTTCCCAGCAACTACGTTAAGCTCACAACCGACACAGACCCCAGCACTCAGTGTAAGTGCCACACAAAGACACATTTTGACATACATTAAACTCTTGACTTGGCTCTCAGCTCGAACACTAGACTGATGATATGATGAAGTGCACTAACACACCCCAGAGCCAGGTGTTACAGTATGTCATTCTTGTGAAAACCCTCAGCCATGCACCACTTCTGGGCGTGTGTGTTCATATGTGCACGCATGTATGCTCCACATTTTCTTCATGCATGTCTTTACCTGCATGAGTCACTACAAACCAACACAGTCTATAGAGCAGAGCAAGCTTTCTCCATTAAGGCCTTGATGATGTTTTTTTCTTAGATTAGACAAAATTCTTAAATAAAGTCTGAAGAAATGATCATTATAGTTACAGAAAAAAGCTTTGTACATCATTAGGCTGTAGTTTGTCTGACTCTTGGTTCAGAAAACCTCCTAGAAACTTGCACTTCTCCCCTTTAAGCGCCTCTGAGAGGTCAGACACAGATCAACTGCGTGACATTTTCATAGTCAGTTGTTAAATGTTTCTCACATGGTTAAATGTGAGAAACATTTAACCATGTTTCTCACATGGTTAAATGCTCAAAGGAGTTAACATGGCATAATACAAAACTTTTTAAAAGTGTTACTTTTTCCTCCAGGAATCTTTTCTACAGTAATTTAACTTTTATATTGGGTATCAATATGTGATGTGATCAAGTGCTCATTTTAACCTGTCAAATGCATAAAATGCCTAGAGTGGGTGAACTGTTTTTGATGGCATTGGTATTGATACAGTCCATGTGGCTGTGTCTCCTGTTGAAATGGTTGATTGTAACTGTGGTTATACAGGCATCTTACTTCATGGGAGCAACCCCATAGCTGCTAGCTAGCTCCTTAACTGTATCAAAGGAGAAGTAGAGTTCTTCAAGTCTCTGGACGGTCGTTGATTGCAGGATCATGTCTCTATGACATTGTGTGAGTGTTGGGTGTCTCTCGACCAGAGGCAGATACTAATGTTACATGTACTTTAAGAAGAAATACTTCAGAGAGCAGTTTTATGACACAATACATGTTATTTCTACTTCATTCATTTTATTTACCCACTTTAGTCAAACATTTGGTTGGTGACAATTCAATTTACAAATGTCTTAAGGTTAATGTTGTTAAATTAAAAAAGTATTGCGTTTGTATTTAAAGATACACCACATAATATTTCACCCAATTATTCAAATGAAACGAGCATCTATTCTATTACAGATGCTTTTATAGTTGAAAAATACCTAAAAATAAACTAACAGTTGTCTTTGCTGTGAGCGGCTCACCTCTCCTAAACCTGACTTGTAACTGCCTCGGTATGATACGTGTGTGCTTCATGACGATATATTGAGCACAGCCCTACTAAAAGCAGCTAAATATGAGCTTTAAATAGGTTTGGGCCTCATCCAAATCCATTCTTTGATTATCCAAATAAAGAATAGCATTTTATGTGTCTGGTCATTAGGAGCATGTTTCGTATTGCTGGCAACAATATCATCCAGTATGCCTTTAATCTTTATCAAAACGTATTGTAGCTTATGATGTACTAGTAAGAAGTAAGATGAATTTTCTCTTTTGAAAGTCTAAACAAACTTAAATCCTTATATCTCAATACTCTATACTAGCAGTATTTTCACCAAATACTTTTTACTTCTACTTCAGTAACTATCTGGATGACATTATTATTTTCTTTGACAACAAATTTATTATGAAGTAACGTCTGCCTTCATCTGAGAGCCTGACCACACTGGCTCAGGTCCTCAAATTCAGGGTAAATATGTTGTATAGTGTTGTAGTCCAGGTCAGCACAGGGGCAGTAACATTACTCTTTGAGCAGTGCTTTAACTGTAGAAAGACCAGTCTCTGTTAACCGTTTGATTAAATGGGAAAAATGCTCTGCTCTTAAACTGCTTGTTGTAGATGTTCTGTCTCCACGCTAGCTGACGACTTCACACTTTTCACCACACTTTGTTTTTTTTTGCATTTTCCGCATGCCCCGCCTCCCCTTGCTGCATGCCCCGCCTCCCCTTGCTGCATGCCCCGCCTCCCCTTGTTGCATGCTCTGCTCACTTGACACCCCATTGGTTGTTGTTGTTTTGTTTAGTTTTTGTTTATGTTGTTGTTGTCGTCCTCTCTCTAGGATCATATCATTACCCAGACCCCCTTCTCCTCAAAGCCCTCAAAGAGACCCACTAGGCCACGCCCACTAGGCCACTACTCAACCAATGGAGGTACAGCAGCGAGGGGTCACATAACCCGGAACGACTCTCCATCAATAGAAGCCAGAGACAGACAGTAACCATACTCTGTGCATGGCTCTGTGCGGACATGACCAAAGTGCTCTACAGGAGGCAGACCTCGTCCCTCGTAGTCGTCTCTAAACCTTCTGCTCCATTCTTTGTTAAACTGAGGAGCCAAGGAACAAACAAACTCTTCTGTATTGAGCTCCTTTTGACCAAATTGCACACACTCGTACACCACTCATATCATAGATGTGTAATTACAAGAAACTCGACTGGTCCCCGTACCATTCTCTGTAAAAAAAAAAAATGTTTAAAAAGGCCTCTGCAACATTACTTTCTTAAACCCAAATAAGTTAATGGCCACAGAACAGACCAAGATTAACCATTGGTGTTCACAAAAGACATGTTTAATGTTATTGTTAATTATCACTGCAGATTACTGAAAATATCCTATTTAATATGTAAACATTGGTATGCAGTGAGAATGCCTGACTGAACAGGGGTTTGGGGTTTGTGAGTAGGGAAATAACGAAGACTTCAGAATAGCTTGCACTGAGGCTGGCACAGCGTGGTACAGTGGATAGTGGGTCATTTTATGGCTTTTTGGGAGAACTAGATGTATCCTCAATAGCTCCAACCCCTCTTTCCCTTTTGCCTTTTTACCTGGCACCCATTGGTTCAGTCGCTTCATTCAGCAGTTCATTTGGGGCTCCACCCCCATGGGCCTCACTAACCACTCCCACAGCTTCACAGAAAGACCCACTATCTGCTGGAGGACCCTTATCCGTACCCATCTCTGTCCCCCACTTTTGTTCTGTCTCTTCCACTTGACCCCCCATTCTCTACCTAGAACCCCTTCCCACCCCCTCCCCAAATCCTCACTGTACTACACCTTGTGGTGCCTCCTCATGCTCTCGATGTGTTTCCCTTGTGCCCCTTACCCACCCATTCTGTGTGAGACATGCAGACAGAGGCCCTTATTCATCAGAGTGATGTCAAACTGCATTTCGACAGAAACACAGGCCATCATTTTGAATGGCAGGTTCTGTTTGGGCCAGGGGTGGGCCCAGTTGGACCTGCCATTCCGAGAAAGAAACCTATGTAAAGTCAAGGCTGGATTCAAGTGCACTACTGATAAATAAGGGTCAGCTGTCTCTGACAGCTCCATGTCTCCAGCCACAGTGCTGCTCTCAAGTGCCAGCTGCATTTACACTGTGCCTCTAGCAACATCTCCTTCCTGTGTGGAGGGAGGGTACTGGGGTTCAAGTGGCCCGCAGTAGTCCAATGGAAATGCTGCTTTTGTGTCCTGTATTGTAAGAGTATTTACATGGAAAGAATCGGGCCAAAGCTGAGAGTTGGAAAATACTACAACTGATGCAAACTTCGAAGTGTAATGCTTCCTTAAATATGTATTGACATCAAATGATCCATCATGTTTTACCTGCATGTGATTTCAGGCTGTTGCTATGTTGAAAGAAATGACAGCCCTATGAGGTGTTGCAACTTGCTTTAGTCCCATTAAATACACCTTGGCTCAGTAAGTGAATGCTGTATGTTCATCTCCAAAACAAAGATGACTATTGTGCATTAGTGGAAACAGAACAAAACTGTTCACATTTAGCCCAGGCGTCTCTTTAATCATATCCAAGCCCATAACACAAACACTCAGGCTGCCTTTTTTATGTCCACATAGCAACAGACCATAAGACCACAGCTGCCATTTATGTGTTGTGTATGTCCAAGAACAGTATTGTCATTTTGAACATTTGTTCACAGAAAACAGTCAATGGGTGAAAAAGATGAGTGAGCAACTAAGTAATGTTTAAATGGTTGAATTGTAAAGGAGTCTTGGATTGTATTATGGGAGGTAATGCTCTGTTATTGGTAGGTGTTAAGATCATTGGTTACTAAGTAAAGTTGTGATTAGCTTTACCTGACACACCTAAATGCTAAAGTACATTTTTTTGTACTTAATTTTTAAAAATGTATGTGCTAGTCATAAAAGTTTTAGCTGCACTTTCTATTCCTGCTTGTTGGAGTGGGCTAACAGCTATACTACAATCCTAGCTCGGCTGGCCAAATAATCACATTTTCAATTAATCGTTGTTATTGTGACCAACGATGACAAAAATGTCCTAATCATAGAACAACTATTGAAATGCAAGTCTACACAGTTGTTGGGAAACTGCTGCCTGTTTCTTTAACAAACGTGGATCTTTTGTACAGTATTTTGCACAGTATCATTTGTTTTCCTAGAATGTATTATTCACATTCAGTGTTATAAATATCAAATGTATTATTGTTTTGCAAAAAAATATACTATAACCACAATAGTTGTTTTGGCCATAATCAACAGCCCTAATTTCCAGACTGCGTTTCATAAGGTTATAGTTGACTAACCCACTCAGCTGTAATAGAAGGTGTGAGCAGAGCCATAATGCCATATGTACCATTGTCCTGCTTCTCCAGTCTAAACCATGTGTCGCACATCACTAAACCATGTCAGGCCTGATGCTTATTAAAAAAACACATGCTTGACATGTACCTTTTAATGCATTAATAGGCCCAGCCACAGAAATGACCTACAGCCTGTTGATCCATCAGAGAAGAGCTCAGTATACTTGAATATGTGTAAATGACTGGGTGAATGTGTGGTTTTATTGGTCATGATTTTAATAAAACACTGTGTATACTTATGTATTTTGGATTATACTTTAGTTCTTAACATACGAATGGTCTTAGTTAGTTGTGGAGGGTTTTCAAAGCCATCAACTGGACTGGGTTGTTTGGGATGAGATGCGCCCCACCTCATTTTGATTATCAGATGATCAAGAAGTCAAACCAGTCCAGTTGATGGCTCTGACACTGGACGAATCAGAGCGTATACAAAAATTCTGATACTGTAAATGTAACAAATGATTATTTAAATGTACATCGTGCTCTTGTATTCGAGAGCGACCGATCTCAAACCTGGCATCTACCCTGAAAGTTTCATTCAAGTTTATGATATTTCAGTTTTCTATCTACCGTATTTTCTGGACTATAAGTCGCTCCGGAGTATAAGTCGCACCAGCCAAAAAATGCCAAATGAAGAAGAAAAAAGCATATGTAAGTTGCACTGGACTATAAGTCGCATTTTTGGGGAAATTTATTTTACAAAATCCGACATTTCATCGTGAAAGGCAAGTTATAATAAAAAAATAATAGAATAGAGAATAGTATGCTAACATAACGCATTGAGGATTATTCAGCTACACGAAGCATAATCAACAAACTGAATAGGTGTCTGGTATGTTAATGTTACATATTAAATAATATACAAGTCGCACCTGAGTATAAGTCGCAGAAGCCGAACTATGAGGAAAAAGTGCGACTCATAGTCTGGAAAATACAGTACTATTTTTTATTATTCAGCTGTTTTGAAGTATTTTGGGCCACCAGCGTAGGTATTTATATGTATAGAAAACAGGTAAGCATTATCCATCTCTTATTTCTGTTCAAACAAAAGACCTTTAATGCACACCACGACCGTCAGGCGAGTCCAGAGTGAATCGACATGAGGCCTTTCCTAAATCCTTTTCTCATGAAGTACTTTCTATACACTGATCTAATCAGAACACGTCCAGTGAAGGGTGTGTGGTATTTAAAAATACAAAGGAAGGTAATGGGGCTCCAGCTCATGACAGGTTCAGTGTCCGAACAGACTGAAAATGTCAATGTTTTAAAATCTGTCACATGAAAGAATAACAGTGGAACAGATCATGGTTAACGATGCTCTATAAAAGGTTTCCTATAGAATGGGCCCTTAAATGATCAATTTTGCATTTTAGTGAAAGTCCTCTTTCCTCCTGTGTGTAATAGAAACCAGTTCCACTGATTTATTGCATCAAATTTGTGTTTTTTTATGAAACACAATTCCTTTTGTGTTAGCATTAGTGACCAGTGAGCTTCAAAATGGACTATCATTTCGTCATATGTTATTAGTTTAAAGATCAAGGCCTATCACCTTAGTTTGGGCGTAATCTTCAGACTGCCAGGTTTAGAAGTGCCTGTAAATGTAATTTGTCGTGGGAATTGGATCATGAACATTGCTCTCTGGATTTATGATGGATTAGCTGCAGCCGTGTCCCGCAGAGTAAATCCTAAATTGAAAAGGAGCTACAGTATCTGTTCTGGGCCAACTCCTTTGTTTTTCCATTAAACCGAGTTTTGCAGCTGCAGTGTTGTGAAGATGTATCTGCCCTCATCTGCACTCGTTACATTTATTAAAAATATTCAGATTAAATTTATCTTATCGTAAATTGTATTCCCCACTCTTGACCAAATTTGGAGGAGATGTGACCAGCAAGCCGTGTCTAACAGGGCTTTTGATATGTATACAGTTGTGCTAATAAGTTTATATACCCTGCCAGAATGTTTGATTGTATTTTGGCCATTTTTCCGAGAATATAAATGATGGCACAAAAACCTTTTTTTCACTCATGGTAAGTGGTTGTGTGAAGCCATTTATTGTAGGGGGAAAAAGGCAGTTTACTCTTTTCAAATCCTAATGAGAGCAGAAACTACCCAAATGTCCCTGATCTAATGTTTACTTTTCCAGAGAGTCCTGTATTTCAGCTGAAGTTATTTGTGGGTTCTGTCTTTGCACCTGAACAATTTTCCTGGCAGTAAGTTGTTGCGGATCATGTAAACTTTTGATCAGGGTCATTTGAGTATTTTCTGTTGTAATTGTGATTTGAAAAGAGTAAACACAGTTCATTGACAATAAATAGCTTCACACAACCACTATCCGTGAGTGTTATCATTCATATTCCATGAAAGAAGGCCCAAAATTCTGCCTGGGTATGTAAACTAATGAGCTCAACATAATATACAGTACATTTTTTAGTTTAGTTTATATACAATGGCTATAACAATTCATAATTCAGCACTAAGGGGAAACAATTTGTGGTTAATGTGTGAAACGATAATAGTAGAAATGGTAGAAAGTCAGTCCCAGTGTTTTCATGGTGTACTTTGTGCTTCAGGGTGTGCCGACCTTCATCTACTGGACATGCTCAGTCCGATGGAGAGGAAGCGCCAGGGCTACATCCACGAGCTCATAGTTACTGAGGAGAACTATGTGAATGACCTGCAGCTCGTCACTGAGGTAACTCCTGTCAGTAGCATACGTCAACATCACATCAACGGGGACAGTGGAGGGTGAAGAACGGGGAGAGACGTCCAGCAAAGTGTCTGAGCCACAATGCTGAGGACAGAGCAGTGTTGGCCAAATGTGAAGCAGCCTTAACCACTAGACTATTGGCTGCATCAGATATGGTCTGGTATGATGTGTATTTTATTTGTGGAGGGACAGTGTTCAATTTAGCATTGACACAGAGGAAAGATGCATTGTGCCAGGTTATAGCAAAAATGCTCATTTCCACCTGTAGTCCCTGGGCAGATTTATACTAGATGGACACATGACCGTGACTTAAATTAAATATATGTAAGTAATGTTGTTTAAATTATAATCTAAGATAAATTGAAACATAATACTCATAACACTACTAAAATATGTTACCCCATAGACACACTGTCACTCACAAAGTTATTACATGTGTGTGCCAACTTGATTACATCAACTTTACTGTGGGGTAATGTCCTATACACTTGTGCTCAAAGGTTTACATACAGCAGAATGTCAGGGTATGTAACTTAGGCATTTCCTAGAATATGAATGATGACACAAACACCTTTACATTGAAGAAAGTAAGTATTTGAACACCCTGCTATTTTGCAAGTTCTCCCACTTAGAAATCATGGAGGGGTCTGAAATTTTCATGGTAGGTGCATGTCCACTGTGTGAGAGATAATCTAAAAAGAAAAATCCAGAAATCACAATCTATGATTTTTTAACAATTTATTCATGTGATACAGCTGAAAATAAGTATTTGAACACCTGTCTATCAGCTAGAATACTGGCCCTCAAAGACCTGTTATTCTGCTTTTAAATAGTCCAACTACACTCTGCTCATGATTCTAATTTAGTAGCACCTGTTTGAGGTTCTTAGCTTTCATAAAGACACATGTGCACCCCACAATCAGTCAAAAGTCTAACTACCAACATGGGCAAGACCAAAGAGCTGTCAAAAGACACCAGAGACAAAACTGTAGACCTTCACAAAGCTGGAAAGGGCTACGGGGCAATTGCCAAGCAGCCTGGTGTAAAAAGGACAACTGTTGGAGCAATTGTCAGAAAATAGAAGAGGCTAATGA
>OMNZ01028257.1:5995-19200 GCA_900303255.1 Lesueurigobius sanzi | reverse complement strand
AGTGTAATACACCTCTATCTGGGCAACATTAGTTTAACACGCCTCTATATGGGCAACATTAGTGTAATACACCTCTATATGGGCACCATTAGTGTAATACACCTCTATATTGGCACCATTAGTGTAATACACCTCTATGGGCAACATTAGTTTAACACACCTCTATATGGGCACCATTAGTTTAATACACCTTATATTGGCACCATTAGTGTAATACACCTCTATATGGGCACCATTAGTTTAACACACATATTGGCACCATTTGTGTAATACACCTCTATGGGCAACATTAGTTTAACACACCTCTATATTGGCACCATTAGTGTAATACACCTCTATATGGGCACCATTAGCTTAATACACCTCTATATTGGCACCATTAGTTTAATACACCTCTATATGGGCACCATTAGTGTAATACACCTCTATATGCAGTGCTTAATTTGTAAATCCAGATTTTCAGGAACACTTGTGTACTGGGTGGATTTTATGGGGGAACAGCCCAAAATAATTGCATATTTAAAAGTTGTTGGAGTATTTTATTTCCCGGATCCAATAAAGCTCAAAATTCCGATTTCCCGGAATGCGTCCCCCCAAAAGCCGGATCAAATTAAGCACTGTCTATATGGGCACCATTAGTTTAATACACCTCTATATGGGCACCATTAGTTTAATACACCTCTATATTGGCACCATTAGTGTAATACACCTCTATATGGGCACCATTAGTTTAATACACCTCTACCTGAGTAATATCTGGTGAGCGTAGTGGCCTAGGAATTGGTCCATCCCTGCCATCAATCCACTGGTCTGGAAATGTTTGATTGAGGAACTGATGAACATGCAGTCCCCATTGTGGTGGTGCACCTTTTTGCTGGAAAATGATGCTTGGTTGAAGGTCATTCAGTTTTGGTGCCACATATTCAGTCAAAAACCAAGGTAAACATTTCAGTAATTGATGCCTTGTGGAAAATAAATTCACCAATTATTCGATTGCACAGATTCCACACCACACATTGACTTTTGAATTCACAATTTCAATGTTATTACAAACGATATCTTATCAACTGCTTTTGTAATATATTTTTTTAATTGTAAAGAGAATTTGTGGACACCCTGAATTACACATGAAAATACTGAAATAAAATAGTGTCTGTGGGGGAAAAACACACTTTTGCTTTATTTATGATGACTAGCCTCTGGATTCATCAGAAGAACCTGCCAATACCTCCCAGAACTCTTCCATCAGTTCACTGGAGTATGATCCCTACTTTACTCTCCCATCCATTGGAGGAAGAAAGGTAAGATACGGAGTAATCAGCAGGAAAATACAATACACTATTGTGAGAAGTGAGAAACCCTACCAGTTATAAGTTTTGTCCAATACGATGTTCCTGATATCACCAAGTAATTAAGAGTCCAGGGCCAATGTCATGTTGTTTGCCCAGGACCAATGTTACAACCAGCCAATCAGGGGTCAGTTTTGCTATCCAAAATTACAGCAGACCGTTCCCTGTTCCTAAACTTAATTCTTGTCCCAACATGTCAAGTTTTCAAAGCGGACTGTCCCTCCCCTCATCTAGCAAAACTGGCCCCTGATTGGCTGGTTGTAACATTGGTCCAGGGCAAACAACTTTGACATTGATCCTGGACACTTAATTACTTGGTGATATCAGATCGTCCAACTAATACATACAAATTGAGTATGCTATGTTTGTTATTTTGTCACATGCAGGATGAAGGGGTACAATTCGAACCACAGGCATGTGTATCAAAGGACCAGAGATATGGGTAATTATTTGTTTTGATTAAGACGAGACACAGGCAAAACTAGTATACTTTTTCTTTTTTTTTACATTGACGTTATCGTTACAATCAGAACTATATGGGAAATTGTAAATTCAATGACCATTTCCCCCTAATGCATTTTTCTCACATTGTGGCAACATCTCTTTAGTAGCTACAGACTAAACCTCCCAGTCTTGTACTAAACAATATTATGTAGTTTTGTCCAGAGGGATTTTTTGATTTCAAGTTTTGAACCCCAAAAGCAAAATGTACATTTACACAGATTTATTCACTAATAACTAGTTTATTCAAAAACTAAACAAAAATATCCAAAATCCCCTCTGAACAAATCTTTGTAACTAACAAATCAACAAAATAAAACCATGCATTTAAATCATTCATTCTTTAGATCATGTCGCTGAAAATATTTTCAAACATAACATTTTATATGAAAGCATAAAATGAAAACTTGCGATACATTTTTTCCCTCATATTTATATCAGTAACATACAGCATAATTGATATCACTCAACTATTTTTTCCCCCTGTTCACCTGTGTCTCGCCTTAAAAACACAGCACGTTCTAGGGCAGTAGCTTGTCACTTAACAGGGTTCCCACTACTTCAAATTATTTTCCAGGTATTTCCACCATGACATTTAAAAGTGCAAAAATACATAAAAACAATGTGATTATGTATTTTGTGGTCCTCTCTGCCCTCAAACTTATTTCCTATTTCCTACTTAGATGTGTTTGCATATGTAAGCATAGTACGTTTTCTTGGGAACATGGTAAAATGGGGGGTTCGGGAGTCCTCTCCTGAGAAAATTTTGAAATTTTTCCAGTGTTCTGGAGCAGAATGAGCTAATCTTTAATCTGGTGCAGTGAGTATTTATTACATTTATTTTAAACACAAAAGCAAAAGGAGGAGGAGGAGGGCAAAATAATGTTTTTCCAGGACATTTGACATGTTTTGTTATTTTCCATGTGTTTTCCATGACTAGAAAAAAGAAAGGTCAATTTCCAGGTTTTCCAGGTAGAGTGGGAACCCTGTTTAACTACTATTTAACCAATGGCTTCCTTTTTGGATATATTATACAGCAGGGGCTTTCAACTGGGTCTGCCCCTGGGACCACCGTTCAGACTAAGCAGTACTCTACGGCCCACTGTGTGTGCGTGTGTGCAATATAGGCCTTTTTTTTTTTTTTTTTTTGCATAAAAGAGGGCTAAATACTTTATTTTACAATGCTTTGTGCTCTCAAATGTTTAAAATAACAAAAATAGAATAGTTCATTTGGGATAAGTGCCATTGACCAAAATCAACGTTTGCTTGTAATTTTCTCTTTGTGTAGCAGTGTTTTTAATGACCAGATCTATTTTAGTGACTCAAAAATATGATGCTACTTGTTATTGAACAAATTGATCAAACTTTATTGTGACTGGTGTTATCTGTAGACTACGATAGCAAAAATTTAAATCAAGTTTGCAATAAATTCAAAACGGAGATATCTGTTTTTGCAAATTAACTCATCAATTATTAAAAGAGATAGTATCAACTTCATATTCATTAATATTCAATATGCAGCGGCCCTAGTGTATTTATAGTAGTTAAACTGGATAGTAAGTCACGGCCCACCAGCAGTACTGCCACGGACCACCAGGAGGCCACGGACCACTGGTTG
Source organism: Lesueurigobius sanzi (assembly GCA_900303255.1). NCBI lineage: Eukaryota > Metazoa > Chordata > Actinopteri > Gobiiformes > Gobiidae > Lesueurigobius > Lesueurigobius sanzi. The sequence continues at coordinate 15,732 of OMNZ01028257.1, read as the reverse complement.
AAAACCCCTGCTGTACAGTGTACTGTAATGTGAGTAGTATCATATACCGGGGGTTTATGTGCACATTGCGTTTTAGATAATGTAGTGGTTTAAAATCTGCATACACTGGAATAACAATATCTGATTAAACTGGGATAATGGAAGGTGGTTTTATTTTCTCAAGGCCTCATATCTAAGGCCTGATGTAAAAAAAAACACTGACAAAAAAAAAAATGTTTATCTTACATTGTATATGTTCTATATGTGGTTTAGCCCTGACATGGAGGAACTGAGTCAGTGGCAGTCTGAGTTCAGAGGTCAAATCAGAGCCCTGAGACAATGGCTGAAGAACATGGAGATGAGGCTTCCTGCTTCAGACCGCGGGGTCAGTGTCTGTCTGCCTTCTGGTACCTCTTACTCCATGCATCCTATCCACTTCCTCTTCAGTTACACTATTTTTAGCCACTCTTGAACTTGAAAATATGGTTTGGTAAATGCTTTCGATGTATGTTTTGTTTTGTATATGTTATCTTGATTTTTTTTTCTTTTCAGTTTTGAGGTTCACTTTTTGGCATGTTAGTAAATGTATTGGACTAAAATGAGCCTAACTCCTGTGATCATTCCATCAGTGATCCCTGCCCCATAGTTTGAAAACCACCTGCCAGTAACCGACCAACCTCATTACACGACTGGACCAATGAGTCATGCCAGTCGGTAACAGTCCATTGTGAAATTATAGGAATTGGCTTCAGAAGGTCCAACGCACTCGCATATGAGATACTGCGGTGGTCCCGGTCCAGGCAGACTCCTTTAGACCACGGGGGACAGAGAGGCTCCTTTGTGCCTGGCCCCCGGACAGCCAGCTCACTGAAGTGCTAGCTGCTGGAGGCCCCACTGCACAGATGAGCGAACACAGTGAAAAGACATTAGAATCAGATGGGAGGAAGAGGCAAAAGGGCAGCGAAAGGGAAAGCAAGATTTGTATTGTAAGAGAGTGCAAATATAACAATAAGGGGGAGGGTCGGAAATACCTGTAGACGTAATGACTCCAACTGTAATAAGCGATTTGAGATCAAGGCTTAAGGGGAGACACAGGGAAAATGTGATATTTTTCGGTTTTCAGGTGTTGGGCCATGCTCTTGTGACCTGGAAACAAATAAATTATCTAAACTTTATGATAAGGAGTGTAATTATTGCACTGATTCAACATATCTCCTTAGAAGTATACAGGAAATTGTAACTTCAATGACCATTTTCTCACGTTTTGGCGACAATATCTCCACTTTTGTAGCTCCGAGACTCCAAACTTTCCAATCTTGGACAATATTCTGAAGGTTTGATCTGCAGGATTTTTCTATACTTAATTCCTAGCCTGATTAATTTAGTTTTGAACCAAAAAAAGCAAGCCAAAATTGGATTTTGGATGGAGTTATTCACTAATAACATGTTGATTCAAAAACTAAACAAGATATATAAAATCCTCTCAGAACAAATGTTTATAACAAATGGATCAACAAAATGAAATCAGAAATTTGAAGCTCGCTCGCATTTAGATTTCACTTTTATATGAAAATATATAATGACGTAAACTTGTAATACATTTTGTTCTCATCTTTATATCAGTAATACACAGCAAAAGTTTCAAATTGATATACCTCAATTAAATTGTTTTCCCTATTATCCTACCTTGTCTTGCCTTAAGCTTATTCAATACCTTATGGTAATATTATACCTATATTGAGATGGACTTACATGGATGAATATTACACCAAACTGTGCTACCATACTGCCTTATTATTTATTTATTGTTTACACGCAGTGGGTAGGTACAGTCTATCAATTCCCTCATCAAATTTTTATATTATAAATTGTAATTAGGGATGAAGTAAAAGTTTCAGTTACACAGTAGTCACATCATGTACAGGGAATTGAAATTATTTCTCTGTCAAACCCTGTAAAAAAAAAAATAATAATAAGAGAGAGAAAAGGTTTACAGTGCTATAACAATATAGCATTAAAAACATAAGTGCCCACATTACTTGGAATTGTGAATTACTGAAATGAAAGCACTGCCATTTATTAACTGCACTATTATTATTATACAGCTGTAACACCATGACCGGCTACATCACAGAGGGCTTCTTCAGTGTTCAAGGGGGAACATGGATGTGCTAACTAGTGCATGCTTTGTGTTAAGTGACAGGTGTGTCCCTCTCCGGTGAATTGCAGCAGCTTCTTTAACAGGACGCTGGGTAGAGATGTCCTCATTCCAGTTCCTAGCTAACGAGTCCCTCAGGTCTAGACCATAACCCGCTGTGTGACAGACCGACGGCATTACCATGACAAAAGCCGGGGGTCTGACGTACTTTGGTTAAGGCTTAGTTATAGACATGACAAGGTACCCACTTTGTAAGTACATGGGGTCAGAGCGACACCAAAATATTGCTTTGATTCGGAAATTCATGATAGGGCCCGGCGATATTACAGCAACAAATCATGATCCCTGTCATAGTCTGTTTTTTTTTTTTGGTAATTCAAAGTTGTGTTTGTTTAGTATCTACTTTGATTAATTTGTGACTGAATAGACACGCAAACGTTACTATGAACACCAAAACAGCATGTCCTACAGCCTTTCACTGCTTACATCATCAGCTGGAGGCAGGAAGTGAGCAAGAAAAATAAGATTAAACTAAAACTAGTGATTATAAGTGTAAAACTACAACGAAAAAATGTGGTCCTGCTGTGGCTTAAGGTGCGAGAACAAGAGGAACGACATTTGAGACGATAAATAAGGTTTTATCTGATATTTCCAACAACAGTTAGACATTTGTTTATCGTTACTATGACAACAGCTACAATGGAAATAGATAGGAATCTAGATATCCGCCTCCAGCTAAGTCCAGAATGTTTACAAACAATGAAAGGGTCTATAGTAGAGTAATTAAAATATATTTAATCATATGCCTATTTACAATTGGTCTTTCTATGTTCAAAACAGTATTGCATTTGGCCCTTCGCTGCTAATTTTGGCCCTCCATAGTCTATTTTGGCCCTTTATGGAGAAAACTTTGGGCACCCCTACTTTAAACACAATATGGAACAATGTCATATAAACTGTATTCATTGTGATGAGATCAGAATCGTGATCTTGGCACTAAGAGACTTGTGGTATGATTTTCAATTCAAGGATTTCCCTCAAAGGTTTATGGACCTTTCTACATGAAAATTTTCAATCTTGACTTTCTCATTTTGTACAGTAAAATAACACTAAAGAAATAATTTCAATCTATTTAATAAACTAATTTACATTTGTATTCTCAAAGACAAAACTGTTTAATGGCAGACATCAGCAAATATACAAACCAAGGTGTTTCTAGCTTGTTTTTTTCTCATATCTTCGTCTTACCTGTCACACATTGAGGTCATAAGTTGCCACACATGACTTCCTCTGTGTTCCAACCCCCCACACCGATGCATAAAGATGGTCTGTTGTAGGGTCTGGTTTCCCCGGGCTGGTGGCAGATGCTGCATCCCAAATAAGTACTGTGCACAGAACATACAAACAGGCCTCACCGAGCCAAGAGAGCAGGGTGAAGGAGCACAGTCTATTATCCTGTCCTCTCTGCGTCTGACAGCGAGCAAACATGCCTCTGTCATAACCTTTGCAATGGGAAGAGCTGTAGTTTACAAAAAGACACGAGTTATGGGTAAACCTAGCACTGTGTAAAGGTGTTAGTGAGATGTGAAAACGTAATACAAGCAGAAGACCAATTTAATTCAAATTAAAGAGGATTTTGGTGTGAATCAAAATCATTGTGAAGTACCTGAGCAACATCGAGTGAATGAGTACGAGACAACGATGGGGTGTCCTCATTTTGATACTATATGGACTGAAGTCACTTAAATCAGTGTTTCCCAACCAGGGGTACGGGGACCCCTAGGAGTATGCGAGAGGTTAGGAAGGGGATGAATTAATTTCAGATAAAAAATTGTATTTTTGATTATTATAGCCAAAGAAAAGCCTAAAAAAAACATGTAACTGTAAAGAATGAGAATTGAGACCCATTCACTTTCTAACTAATCAACAAAACCATCGAGGCAGGGGGTACTCATGGAATAAATGAAAGGCCCAAGGGGTACGCAAGGCAAAAAAGGTTGGGAACCACTGACTTAAATAAACAAAAGATTAAATTTAGTCAATTACGTATTAATCATTGTAGGTTAGAGAACTTCTTTACTAGTTTCACCAGATTCACCAAATTTGGCCTGTCTTTGCTGAGCTTTGACAAGTGTATTTCTAGTTGTGCATCCTCTGCATTGTTGTCCTTAGCATGTCAAATTGATTTCCTTCAATGGCACTTGGTGAAATCCATCCTGCCAGACACTTTGGTGCGCTCACTACTCCAGGGTTAATGTGTTGATGTGTGGCCTCACTTTTTGTTTTCCCGCGCCTATTTTCTCGACCTACAGCTGTAAATCCTTCTTTCGCACTGAGCGGCTGAATCAAACACTGGGACTGATGATGTGGTTGAACTCTTCTCTATATCCGAGGAGCTAAAGCCTCAACAGACTCTTGATTGTAATTTCCAGTATCCAAGCAGCTCGGCAGAATCTGGGCGACCCAGCAGGCCAGCACAGCGCTGTCCCTGGAAGCAGCCTCCTTTTTTTTGTGATAAATGACAGTGCACATGTTGAATGGTGCTTCTGGGTTTGACCCTTTACAGGAGCCCCCCTTCTTTTCTAATTCTCATGAAGAGGTCTAATTACCATGTTCTGTGCAGCAACCATAGAGGGCTGATTTCATTTGAGGATGGCACAGAGACTGAAATTGTAGAGGAGGAGAAACACAAATCAATCTTTATCTGCCAAACACCACTTTTAGGAAATATGATCTTCTACGGGACAATAATCTGTGGCTCTGTACTATACTGACAACTACAAAAGCATATCCACGTTACTAGATCAGTATTTTTGTCACTGATATGACCAAAATATGCCTTTCCTTCAGCTAAACAAACACCAACTTAACCTTGTATTATTTATACCAGACCATGGCGTCTTCTCATCTGTTGCTGGCCTTTTTCCTTTCATCTGTGCACTGTATGCGTGGGCCCTGGAGCCGAGAGAAGCACTTAATTAGCACTAAAGGGACAAAAGGGAAGAAAAGGAAAGATCAGGTGTCATGGTGTCTTCCAAGGACAGCCACACACAATGCTCTGGGTAAACGACGGCGGAGCACCGAATGTGGCAACTGTTAAAGCTAAAGATAATATCAGTACAGGCTGGATTCGGGTTCATTTGCTTTTCCAGCCCAGGTAGATTCAATCGCATTTACTGTCTTCAAAAAAGAGAAAAGAAAAGGGAAAGAGATAAGATGTCAAAACAGGGCATTATAAGGAGTTGTGTAAATCTGCCTGGCGACTTGGTTCAAAGCTTTCCCTCACCACTAACGTCCATACAAAGAGGAGCTGTTCAATAGTGGACCATAAATTAAAAGACTGGCATGACTGAAGACTGGCTACTGGCTGGAGAAATACCACAGACACAATAGCACATTGGCTGTTTGTGTTTAGATAGTACACTGCAAAAAGTAATCTGGAAATGAGTATATATAAGTGAAGAGTTCATTTGCAAAAACAGATAAGAAAAAAAAAATCAACCATTGCTTGTCATTTTCTCTTTGTGGAGCTGTGTTTTTAATGCTACGTCTATTTGTGCACATCAAAAATATGAAATCACTTGTTCCTGATCAAATTGATTCATCTTTACTTTTACTGGTGTCACCTGTAGAGTATGGTATTAAAAATATAAAACATTTCAGGAAATCTGCCAATGGGGTTAGTTTTTAACACTTAAGTTAAGAACGAACATATACAACTTATTTCAAGTCATTAACTGACGATCAATGAATATTTTGAGTTCTGACAGAAAACTTTGAAGGCTGTCCTCCATTTTGAAGGATAGAAAATCAAGCCATCGTCATCTTTTGAGAGTTTTATACGTTTTAACACCATGTAGTTTCCAAATTCATGTTCCATGATTCTGCTCACAAATTATACAGTATGTAGATTTGCATCCATTTATCCTGTAATCTGTGTTTTCTTACATACATAATACTATTAATGAAGGATGAAAGGATAAAAAATAGCTCACAACAGATATTTTACAAGTCTGTCCTTCAAAATGACTGAGAAAAATGATCCCGAGCGAAACCACTAGTGTGAAGATATTTTGTTCTTAATCAAAGTAGTATAAAAAACATACCCCATTGACAGTTATTGAAATGAGTACCTCATATCAAGGGCAAATTGACTTCTTTTAAGAAAATCCCAATCATTGCTTTTACTTTTTGCAGTGTACAAACACATTCTTACATTATGAATTCATAGCATAGAGAATGTTATGCTGAATTGGCACTATTTGCATTGACAGGTCCAAGTAATTCAGTCTCAGATGAAACAAAGTAGGCAATTCACGCAAGAGAAAATTGTTATTGATTGCATGCATAAATATGACATGATTTATGACTATAAGGACTTCACAGTAGACCGATTCTATTTAGAGGTCCCCAGAGTAATGTGCTTTAAATATTGTGCCATACAGCAAGAAGGCATCACCAAATTTCACCACAGGGGCTCTTCCTTTTGCCCTTTCAAGCCAAAAGAAAAAGTGAACCGCAAACCTGTTATCGCCACATTGCTTTATTTTATGCCCGATTCCCTCTTCCTTTGTTTAATGTCTGGGCCGCGATAGCTGGAAGTGAGCTGAAAAGTAATCGGAGATGTTTTACAGTAATTAGTCGTCTTTGTTGCCGCTTCAGACACTGCTGCTCCGACTCTGAATGGGGAAAACGAGAGGAGCAGCGCAAGGGGGTTGGGATCTGAATGTGCGGGAGACTGGCTTAGTACGGGGTGGGTGCGGGTCCCTTCTTTTGTGGTGTGCGCTCCTCTCTCTCTCCCCTCCGCGGCCGAAAAGAAGGGGAGCGGACTGAGGCAGCTGTCACTTAACATGTGAATGTTTCGAGGACGGCCCAGGGGTCTATTGAAAACTCTCCTTTTTTTTTGCCCCCTGTCCCGGACCATTTTTCAAGCGAGTTTTCTGAGTCACAGTTAGAGACTTAGAGGAGTGGCTTTGTTGGATAAGAAGGGGTTGAGAGAGTGGGAAAGACCCGATGGTAAGGTGCAGGGGGCACTTCATAATAGCTGATTGGCGGTGGGGCAACCTGAGCTGCGGTTGCATTGGCGAGATGAGGTGGCACCGCCTCACTCGTGCACTGTATGGGCACGAATCTGACCCCTATGCGAATAAAAGAAAAGAAAACGAACAACTGATATCGGCTGCCAGGCTGTGTGGGAGTTCATCTGAGCCGTTGGAATACATTGTCTCGATCCGGGCACACTATCCCGTCGCCGGCGTTAACAAGGGAAGGAATTCCTCTATCACACAACAAAGAAGAAAGGGAGAGGAGCGGAGAGAGTGTGTGTGTGAGAGTGAGAGTGAGAGAGAGAGAGAGAGAGAAAGAGAGAGAGGGAGAGGGAGCTGGTGGGAGGGAGGAGAGGTGGAGTGAGGGGAGGGATGTCCTGTGAAGGGAGGCGGAGGACATTGTTTGACTGTGACTGTGGGCAACGGAAAAGCGTGAGTTATCGGGGCATGTGCGGCGGTGTTTGGGAAAGTGCGTTTGCGGTGTGAGCAAGTGTGAGTGATTGGAGGCGAAGTGATCGACTATGTGCTACGAAGGTGCGAGCCTGTGAGAAGAACCTACAATTTGGGGGTGTCGGGGGCGAGAGGCTGTTCAAAGGATGCTCAAACGCAGATGGATTTTAGTCTTTCTTCGCCCGTTTGAATGGGATTTGCAAGGATTCCTCTACTCATGAGGTCGAGAGCAGGGCTGCTTCAGGGTAAGTTCAGTTCACTTTAGTTTCATGCTGCCAGAAGGGACCACAAAACCAGAATGTGAGTTTTATTCACATAACCAATGAAGTGTTACTTTTGCTTATTTGCTCTTACCTCCAACAAGATTTGACTAATTATTTGAAATGAAAATGGTTTATGGAATAACATTTTGACTTTCTTTTTGTCCGATATTGTCCATAAAGTGTTGGGGATACAATAGTCAAAGAAAGAATAGGTGGTCTTGTACTCTCTCCACAAAAACGTGTTACAAGTCTCATGTGTGAGGGCACAGCTGCCAGCTTTAATTAAGGGACTACCATTTACAGCAGGGGCTCCCAGAACGTGCAAGACATCACAACAATGACCAAATATCATAGCACTACAGTTTGGGGGGTGTCTTTACTGAATTTGTGATCCCTACAGCCCCAAATAATATCAATATTGCCAGAGTAAATTGACTGAAAACATAAACAAATGTGTGTAGTAAATTATATGTTTATTTGTTGGAGTTAAAATACCATACACTGTAATATAATCAAATCAATCAGTTAATGGACTACCCTCTCCCGTCATAAATCAGGCTCGAGAGCAGAGAAGGTTTGGCCTAGTCTGAATTAAGGGCCATTTCCAAGTAGGTTAAGTGATGGGATGGTTAGGTCATCGCCAGTATGACTAGCACTGGTTCTCTCTTTTTAGTATACAAAGGGTTGCATCCTAGTGGGTTTCCTTGGATTCCTAAACAGGCTGAATGTAGGTCACAAAGGAGTTAAACACTGAGGTAAATAATTCAAATAAATATACAGTATATAAATAACCTATAATCTATTAAATATTTATGCTAGCATTGACCTACTTCAGAGAGTATTTTTCACATGCTAACCCTAACCCTAATGACCCTCCTTTGCATATCAGCACCGGGTGTCGTTGACATCACTGTGAAGGAAGATGTTTTTTTCTTGGCCACACATCCAGGGCAGTAACCAAGCACGACACGCCCTCGCCCCGGAATTGTTAACCCATGTGGACGCAGGCGCTCTCTCTCAGGCCCGGCTCGAGAGACCACCGGCTGGGCAGTGATCTGAGCTAACTGAGTAATCATTGATCTGGAGGATGGGGCTTTGTCTCGGGCACCGCTCTCTAATCTCACTGTGTACTCCCAGTGGAAGTCTGGAGTACGTCATATGCCCTGTAGTGCCATTCACGGGGGTAATTACTTCCCCTGGCTAATGTATGGGGGAAGCCGGTGTTGCTAGAATATTTAGTCATGATTTGGGCTCCACATACAATACAATATTTCACAAATGTGTTGTTATTGCGAGCAACTGAATATATCTTAAATTTGTTGAATAACTGTGTGCTGCCATAAGTAAAATTATATTATCAAGAGTTAATGTAATTGTCATGGTTTCCTAATTCAATTTCCAGTTTTGAATAAGAGTCCAGAGGTCTGTAATTAAAATGTAATTTAGCCTGGATTATACAGTTGTGCTCAAAAGTTTATATCCCTTGGCAGAATGTCAGGGGATGTAAACGTATGCATTTCATAGAATATGAATGATACCACAAAAACCTTTATTTCACTCATGGTTAGTGGTTGTGTGAAGCCAAAACAAACATCATTTTTTTCAGAAAGTCCTGTATTTCTGCTGAAGTGAGTTTTTCTTTGCTCCTGAACAATTTTCCTGGCAGTTGTTGAAGGTCATGTAAAGGTTAGATCAGGGACATTTGAGTAGTTTCTGTTTCATTATGATTTCAAAAGAGTAAACTCAGTTCTTTGACAATAAATGGCTTCGCACAACCACTGACCATGAGTGGGAAAAATGTTTTTTTGTGTTCAATTTCAAATTCAATTATATATTTATATT